>CAWWDY010000750.1:0-146353 GCA_963942605.1 Poecilus cupreus | reverse complement strand
GGCGTTTTGTATGTTTTTGCAAGCTGAATACAGCCATTTTATCTTGATTTTGCAAATATAAGCATTACACACGACATATACTTGAATATGATAGTTTAATTACTTGAAAACGGCGTTTTGTATGTTTTGCATGCTAAAAACAGCAATTTTGTCTTGATTTCACCAACATTAGCCATTATACACGACAGAAACATGAATATTACAGTTGAAATACGTCAAAACAGCGTTTTGTATGTTTTTGCATGCTGAAAACAGCTATTTTATCTTGATTTTGCAAACACAAGCCATTACACACGACATATACATGAATATGATAGTTTAAATACTTGAAAACGGCGTTTTGTATGCTTTTGCATGCTTAAAACAGCAATTTTATCTGATTTCACCAACAATTAGCCATTATACACGACAGAAACATGAATATGTCAGTTTAATACTTGCAAACAGCATTTTGTGTGTTTTTGCAAGCTGGAAACACTATTTTATCTTGATTTTGCAAACATAAGCCATTACACACGACATATACATGAATATGACAGTTTTAATACTTGAAAACGGCGTTTTGTAAGCTTTTACATGCTTAAAACAGATATTTCATCTTGATTGAAACAATATTAGCCGTTATACAGGACAGTAACACGAATATGACAGTTTAAATGCTTGAAAACAGCGTTTTGTAAGTTTTTGCAAGCTTATAACAGCAATTTTATCTTAATTTTACTAACATTAGCCATTATACACGACAGAAACATGAATATGACAGTTAAAATTCTTGAAAACTGCGTTTTGGATATTTTGCAAGCTGAAAACATCTATTTAATCTTGATTTCACTAACATTAGCCATTATACACGACAGAAACATGAATATGACAGTTTAAATCCTTGAAAACAGCATTTTGTATGTTTTCGCAAGCTGAAAAGAACAGTTTTATCTTGATATTGCAAACATAAGCCATTACACACGACAAATACATGAATATGACAGTTTAATTACTTGAAAACGGCGTTTTGTATGTTTTGCATGTTTAAAACAGCAATTTTGTCTTGATTTCACCAACATTAGCCATTATACACGACAGAAACATGAATATGTCAGTTTAAATACTTGAAAACAGCATTTTGTATGTTTTTTCAAGCTGAAAACAGCTATTTTATCTTGATTTTGCAAACATAAGTCATTACACACGACACATACATGAATATGTCAGTTTAAATACATGAAAACCGCATTTTGTATGTTTTTACAAGCTGAAAACAGCTATATTATCTTGATTTTGCAAACATAAGCCATTATACACGAAATATACATGTATATGATAGTTTAAACACTAGAAAACGGCGTTTTGTATGCTTTTGCATACTTAAAACAGCAATTTTATCTTGATTTCACCAACATTAGCCATTATACCAGACAGAAACATGAATATGACAGTTTAAATACTTTAAAACAGTTTTTTGTATGTTCTTGCAAGCTGAAAACAGCCATTTTATCTTGATTTTGCAAATATAAGCCATTACACACGACATATATATGAATATGACAGTTTAAATACTTGAAAACGGTGTTTTGTATGCTTTTGCATGCTTAAAACAGCAATTTTATCTTGATTTCACCCACATTAGCCATTATATACGACAGAAACATGAATATGTCAGTTTAAATACATGAAAACAGCATTTTGTATGTTTTTGCAAGCTGAAAACAGCTATTTTATCTTGATTTTTCAAACATAAGCCATTACACACGACATATACATAAATATGACAGTTTAAATACTTGAAAACCGCGTTTTTTATGCTTTTGCATGCTTAATAAAGCAATTTTATTTTGATTTCACCAACATTAGCCATTATACACGACAGAAATATGAATATGTCAGTATAAATACATGAAAACAGCATTTTGTATGTTTTTTCAAGCTGAAAACAGCTAATTTATCTTGATTTTGCAAACATAAGCCATTACACACGACACATACATAAATATGTCAGTTTAAATACATGAAAACCGCATTTTGTATGTTTTTACAAGCTGAAAACAGCTATTTTATCTTGATTTTGCAAACATAAGCCATTATACACGAAATAAACATGAATATGATAGTTTAAACACTAGAAAACGGCGTTTTGTATGCTTTTGCATACTTAAAACAGCAATTTTATCTTGATTTCACCAACATTAGCCATTATACCAGACAGAAACATGAATATGACAGTTTAAATACTTTAAAACAGCGTTTTGTATGTTCTTGCAAGCTGAAAACAGCCATTTTATCTTGATTTTGCAAATATAAGCCATTACACAGGACATATACATGAATATGACAGTTTAAATACTTGAAAACGGCGTTTTGTATGCTTTTGCATGCTTAAAACAGCAATTTTATCTTTATGTCACCAACATTAGCCATTATACACGACAGAAATATGAATATGACAGTTTAAATACTTGAACAGAGTATTTTGTATGTTTTTGCAAGCTAAAAACAGCCATTTTATCTTGATTTTGCAAACATACGCCATTACACCCGACATATACATGAATATGATAGTTTAAATACTTGAAAACGGCATTTTGTATGCTTTTGCATGCTTAAAACAGCAATTTTATCTTTATTTCTCCAACATTAGCCATTATACACGACAGAAACAAGAATATGACAGTTTAAATACTTAAAAAGAGTATTTTGTATGTTTTTGCAAGCTAAAAACAGCCATTTTATCTTGATTTTGCAAACATAAGCCATTACACACGACTTATACATGAATATGACAGTTTAAATACTTAAAACCGGCGTTTTGTATGCTTTTGCATGCTTAAAACAGCAATTTTATCTTGATTTCTCCAACATTAGTCATTAAGCACGCACGACAGAAACATGAATATGACAGTTTAAATACTTGAAAATAGCATTTTGTATGTTTTTGCAAGCTGAAAACAGCAATTTTATCTTGATTTCTCCAACATTAGTCATTAAGCACGCACGACAGAAACATGAATATGACAGTTTAAATACTTTAAAACAGCGTTTTGTATGTTTTTGCAAGCTGAAAACAGCTATTTTATCTTGATTTTGCAAACATAAGATATTAAACACGACATATACATGAATATGATAGTTTAAATACTTGAAAACGGCGTTTTGTATGCTTTTGCATGCTTAAAACAGCAATTTTATCTTTATTTCACCAACATTAGCCATTATACACGACAGAAACAAGAATATGACAGTTTAAATACTTAAAAAGAGTATTTTGTATGTTTTTGCAAGCTAAAAACAGCCATTTTATCTTGATTTTGCAAACATAAGCCATTACACACGACATATACATGAATATGACAGTTTAAATACTTAAAACCGGCGTTTTGTATGCTTTTGCATGCTTAAAACAGCAATTTTATCTTGATTTCTCCAACATTAGTCATTAAGCACGACAGAAACATGAATATGACAGTTTAAATACTTGAAAATAGCATTTTGTATGTTTTTGGAAGCTGAAAACAGCAATTTTATCTTGATTTTGCAAACATAAGCCATTACACAGGACATATACATGAATATGACAGTTTAAATACTTGAAAACGGCGTTTTGTATGCTTTTTCATGTTTAAAACAGCAATTTTATCTTGATTTGACCAACATTAGCCATTATACACGACACAAACATGAATATGACAGTTTAAATACTTTAAAACAGCATTTTGTATGTTTTTGCAAGCTAAAAACAGCTATTTTATCTTGATTTTTCAAACATAAGCCATTACACACGACATATACATGAATATGACAGTTTAAATACTTGAAAACGGCGTTTTGTATGCTTTTGCATGCTTAAAACAGCAATTTTATCTTTATTTCACCAACATTTGCCATTATACACGACAGAAACTTGAATGTGTCAGTTTAAATACTTGAAAACAGCATTTTGTATGTTTTTGCAAGCTAAAAACAGCTATTTTATCTTGATTTTGCAAACATAAGCCATTACACACGACATATACATGAATATGACAGTTTAAATACTTGAAAACGGTGTTTTGTATGCTTTTGCATGCTTAAAACAGCAATTTTATCTTGATTTCACCCACATTAGCCATTATATACGACAGAAACATGAATATGTCAGTTTAAATACATGAAAACAGCATTTTGTATGTTTTTGCAAGCTGAAAACAGCTATTTTATCTTGATTTTTCAAACATAAGCCATTACACACGACATATACATGAATATGACAGTTTAAATACTTTAAAACGGCGTTTTTTATGCTTTTGCATGCTTAATAAAGCAATTTTATTTTGATTTCACCAACATTAGCCATTATACACGACAGAAATATGAATATGTCAGTATAAATACATGAAAACAGCATTTTGTATGTTTTTGCAAGCTGAAAACAGCTATTTTATCTTGATTTCGCAAACATAAGCCATTACACACGACATACACATGAATATGTCAGTTTAAGTTCATGAAAACAGTTTAAACACTAGAAAACTGCGTTTTGTATGCTTTTGCATGCTTAAAACAACAATTTTATCTTGATTTCACTAACATTAGCCATTATACACGACAGAAACATGAATATGACTGTATAAATACTTTAAAACAGCGTTTTGTATGTTTTTGCAAGCTGAAAACAGCCATTTTATCTTGATTTTGCAAACATAAGCCATTACACACGACATATACTTGAATATGACAGTTTAATTACTTGAAAACGGCGTTTTGTATGTTTTGCATGCTTAAAACAGCAATTTTGTCTTGATTTCACCAACATTAGCCATTATACACGACAGAAACATGAATATGTCAGTTTAAATACTTGAAAACAGCATTTTACGTGTTTTTGCAAGCTGGAAACAACTATTTTATCTTGATTTTGCAAACATAAGCCATTACACACGACATATACATGAATATGACAGTTTAAATACTTGAAAACGGCGTTTTGTAAGCTTTTATATGCTTAAAACAGATATTTCATCTTGATTGAAACAATATTAGCCGTTATACAGGACAGTAACATGAATATGACAGTTTAAATGCTTGAAAACAGCGTTTTGTAAGTTTTTGCCAGCTGAAAACATCTATTTAATCTTGATTTCAATAACATTAGCCATTATACACGAGAGAAACATGAATATGACAGTTTAAATACTTGAAAACAGCATTTTGTATGTTTTCGCAAGCTGAAAAGAACAATTTTATCTTGATATTGCAAACATAAGCCATTACACACGACATATACATGAATATGACAGTTTAATTACTTGAAAACGGCGTTTTGTATGTTTTGCATGCTTAAAACAGCAATTTTGTCTTGATTTCACCAACATTAGCCATTATACACGACAGAAACATGAATATGTCAGTTTAAGTACTTGAAAACAGCATTTTGTATGTTTTTGCAAGCTAAAAACAGCTATTTTCTCTTGATTTTGCAAACATAAGCCATTACACACGACATATTCATGAATATGACTGTTTAAATACTTGAAGACGGTGTTTTGTATGCTTTTGCATGCTTAAAACAGCAATTTTATCTTGATTTCACCCACATTAGCCATTATATACGACAGAAACATGAATATGTCAGTTTAAATACATGAAAACAGCATTTTGTATATTTTTGCAAGCTGAAAACAGCTATTTTATCTTGATTTTTCAAACATAAGCCATTACACACGACATATACATGAATATGACAGTTTAAATACTTGAAAACGGCGTTTTTTATGCTTTTGCATACTTAATAAAGCAATTTTATTTTGATTTCACCAACACTAGCCATTATACACGACAGAAATATGAATATGTCAGTATAAATACATGAAAACAGCATTTTGTATGTTTTTGCAAGCTGAAAACAACTATTTTATCTTGATTTTGCAAACATAAGACATTAAACACGACATATGCATGAATATGACAGTTTAAATACTTGAAAACGGCGTTTTGTATGCTTTTGCATGCTTAAAACAGCAATTTTATCTTGATTTCACCAACATTAGCTATTTACACGACAGAAACATGAATATGTCAGTTTAAATACTTGAAAACAGCATTTTGTATGTTTTTGCAAGCTGAAAACAGCTATTTTATCTTGATTTTGCTACATAAGCTATTACACACGATATATACATGAATATGACTGTTTAAATACTTGAAAACTTCGTTTTGTATGCTTTTGCATGCTTAAAACAGCAATTTTATCTTTATTTCACCAACATTAGCCATTATACACGACAGAAACAAGAATATGACAGTTTAAATACTTGAAAAGAGTATTTTGTATGTTTTTGCAAGCTAAAAACAGCCTTTTTAACTTGATTTTGCAAACATATACATGAATATGACAGTTTAAATACTTGAAAACGGCGTTTTGTATGATTTTGCATGCTTAAAACAGCAATTTTATCTTGATTTCACCAGCATTGGACATTATACACGACAGAAACATGAATATGACAGTTTAAATACTTGAAAACAGCATTTTGTATGTTTTTGCAAGCTGAAAACAGCTATTTTATCTTGATTTTGCTACATAAGCTATTACACACGACATATACATGAATATGACAGTTTAAATACTTGAAAACTTCGTTTTGTATGCTTTTGCATGTTTCAAACAGCATTTTTATCTTGATTTCACTAACATTAGCCATTATCCACGACAGAAACATTAATATGACAGTTTAAAAACTTAAAAACAACATTTTGTATGCTTTTGCATGCTTAAAACAGCAATTTTATCTTTATTTCACCAGCATTGGATACACGACAGAAACATGAATATGACAGTTTTAATACTTGAAAACAGCATTTTGTATGTTATTGCAAGCTGAAAACAGCAATTTTATCTTCATTTTGTAAACATAAGCCATTACACAGGACAGAAACATGAATATGACAGTTTAAATACTTGAAAATAACGTTTTGTAAGTTTTTGCAAGCTTATAACAGCAATTTTATCTTGATTCCACTAACATTAGCCAGTATACACGACAGAAACATGTATATGACAGTTAAAATTCTTGAAAACAGCGTTTTCTATGTTTTTTCAAGCTGAAAACATCTATTTTATCTTGATTTCACTAACATTAGCCATTATACACGATAGAAACCTGAATATGATAGTTTAAATACTTGAAAACAGCATTTTGTATGTTTTCGCAAGCTGAGAACTGCAATTTTATATTAATTTTGCAAACATAAGCCATTACACACGACATATACATGAATAGGACAGTTTAAATACTTGAAAACGGCGTTTTGTATGCTTTTGCATGCTTAAAACAGCAATTTTGTCTTGAATTCACCAATATATGCCATTATACACGACAGAAACATGAATAAGTCAGTTTAAATACTTAAAACAGCATTTTGTATGTTTTTGCAAGCTGAAAACAACTATTTTATATTGATTTTGCAAACATAAGCCATTACACACGACATATACATGAATATGACAGTTTAAATACGTGAAAACGGCGTTTTTTATGCTTTATAAAGCAATTTTATTTTGATTTCACCAACATTAGCCATTATACACGACAGAAATATGAATATGTCAGTTTAAATACATGAAAACAGCATTTTGTATGTTTTTGCAAGCTGAAAACAGCTATTTTATCTTGATTTTGCAAACATAAGCCATTACACACGACATATACATGAAATTGTCAGTTTAAGTTCATGAAAACAGCATTTTGTATGTTTTTGCATGCTGAAAACAGCTATTTTATCTTGATTTTGCATACATAAGCCATTACACACGACATCTACATGGATATAACAGTTTAAATACTTGAAAACGGCGTTTTGTATGTTTTGCATGCTTAAAATAGCAATTTTGTCTTGATTTCACCAACATTAGCCATTATACACGACAGAAACATGAATATGACAGTTGAAATACGTCAAAACAGCGTTTTGTATGTTTTTGGAAGCTGAAAACAGCTATTTTATCTTGATTTTGCAAACATAAAACATTAAACACGACAAATACATGAATATGACAGTGTAAATACTTGAAAACGGGGTTTTGTATGCTTTTGCATTTTTAAAACAGCAATTTTATCTTGATTTCACCAACATTTGCCATTATGCACGACAGAAACATGAATATGTCAGTTTAAATACTTGAAAACAGCATTTTGTATGTTTTTGCAAGCTGAAAACAACTATTTTATCTTGATTTTGTAAACATAAGCCATTACACACGACATATTTATGAATATGACAGTTTAAATTCTTGAAAACGGCGTTTTGTATGCTTTTGCATGCTTAAAACAGATATTTCATCTTGATTTCACTAACATTAGCCAGTATACACGACAGAAACAGGTATATGACAGTTAAAATTCTTGAAAACAGCGTTTTCTATGTTTTTTCAAGCTGAAAACATCTATTTTATCTTGATTTCACTAACATTAGCCATTATACACGACAGAAACCTGAATTTGACAGTTTAAATACTTGAAAACAGCATTTTGTATGTTTTCGCAAGCTGAGAACTGCTATTTTATATTAATTTTGCAAACATAAGCCATTACACATTACATATACATGAATATGACAGTTTAAATAAATTGAAAACGGCGTTTTGTATGCTTTTGCATGCTTAAAACAGCAATTTTGTCTTGAATTCACCTATATTAGCCATTATACACGACAGAAACATGAATAAGTCAGTTTAAATACTTAAAACAGCATTTTGTATGTTTTTGCATGCTGAAAACAACTATTTTATATTGATTTTGCAAACATAAGCCATTACACGCGACATATACATGAATATGACAGTTTAAATACTTGAAAACGGCGTTTTTGATGCTTTTGCATGCTTAATAAAGCAATTTTATCTTGACTTCACCAACATTAGCCATTATACACGACAGAAATATGAATATGTCAGTTTAAATACATGAAAACAGCATTTTGTATGTTTTTGCAAGCTGAAAACAGCTATTTTATCTTGATTTTGCAAACATAAGCCATTACACACGACATATACATGAATATGTCAGTTTCAATTTATTAAAACAGCATTTTGTATGTTTTTGCATGCTGAAAACAGCTATTTTATCTTGATTTTGCATACATAAGCCATTAAACACGAAATATACATGAATATGACAGTTTAAATACTTGAAAATTGCGTTTTGTATGCTTTTGCATGCTTAAAACAGCAATTTTATCTTGATTTCACCAACTTTAGCCATTATACACGACAGAAACAAGAATATGACAGTTTAAATACTTGAATACAGCATTTTGTATGATTTTGCAAGCTGAAAACAGCTATTTTATCTTAATTTCACTAACATTAGTCATTAAACACGACAGAAACATGAATATGACAGTTTAAATACTTGAAAACAGCATTTTGTATGTTTTCGCAAGATGAAAACTGCTATTTTATCTTAATTTTGCAAACAAAAGCCATTATACACGACATATACATGAATATGACAGTTTAATTACTTGAAAACGGCGTTTTGTATGTTTTGCATGCTTAAAACAGCAATTTTGTCATGATTTCACCAACATTAGCCATTATACACGACAGAAACATGAATATGACAGTTGAAATACGTCAAAACAGCGTTTTGTATGTTTTTGCATGCTGAAAAAAACTATTTTATCTTGATTTTGCAAACATAAGCAATTACACACGACATATACATGAACATGATAGTTTAAATACTTGAAAACGGCGTTTTGTATTCTTTTGCATGCTTAAAACAGCAATTTTATCTTGATTTCACCAACATTAGCCATTATACACGACAGAAACATGAATATGACAGTTGAAATACGTCAAAACAGCGTTTTGTATGTTTTTGCAAGCTGAAAACAGCCATTTTATCTTGATTTTGCAAACAAAAGCCATTAAACACGACATATACATGAATATGACCGTTTAAATACTTGAAAACAGCGTTTTGTATGTATTTGCAAGCTTAAAACGGCAATTTTATCTTGAATTCACCAACATTAGCCAATATACACGACAGAAACATAAATATGACAGTTTAAATACTTAAATACAGCATTTTGTATGTTTTTGCAACCTGAAAACAGCTTTTTTATCTTGATTTTGCAAACATAAGCCATTACACACGACATATACATAAATATGACAGTTTAAATACTTGAAAACGGCGTTTTGAATGTTTTTGCAAGCTGAAAACAGCTATTTTATTTTGATTTTGCAATCATAAGCCATTAAACACGACATATACATGGATATGACAGTTTAAATACTTGAAAACAGCGTTTTGTATGTTTTTGCAAGCTGAAAACTACTATTTTATCTTGATTTTGCAAACATAAGCTATTACACACGACATATACATGAATATGACAGTTTAAATACTTGAAAACGGCGTTTTGTATGCTTTTGCATGTTTAAAACAGAATTTTTATTTCGATTTCACTAACATTAGCCATTATACATGACAGAAACATTAATTTGACAGTTTAAATACTTAAATACAGCATTTTGTATGTTTTTCCAATCTAAAAACAGCTTTTTTATCTTGATTTTGCAAACATAAGCCATTACACACGACATATACATAAATATGACAGTTTAAATACTTGAAAACGGCGTTTTGTATGCTTTTGCATGCTTAAAACAGCAATTTTATCTTGATTTCAACAACATTAGACATTATACAGGACAAAAACATGAATATGACAGCTCAAATACTTGAAAACAGCGTTTTGTATGTTTTTGCAAGCTGAAAACAGCTATTTTATTTTGATTTTGCAAACATAAGCCATTACACATGACATATTCATGAATATTTATTTATTTATTTATTTATTTATCAAAAATCTATCCAACAGGATTCAAGATCCCAATTACTGGACGATTACACCAAATAATATATAATATAACAAACAATTGAAAAATAGAAATTGTGGTATTCTATGTACATATAGAATTACAACAGAAAAAAAAAAAATATAATAATAATAAACAGCGAGACTGAACAAATAAGTGCAAAAATAGTATTTTATCAGGAAACTGGAAAACTTAAAAAATTTTAACAAAATTAAACTCTTTAGATGGAACAATTGTTAATTAAACAGTAAAATGTGTATATAAAGATATTTTAAATTTAAAAATTGAATCAAAAAATATATCTGTGTTACAGGTCAAGTTGTTAAAGGTATTGCAGAGTTGTCTTATAGGTGATCTTAGTTCATAATTTGTTTTCGCAATCTTACAATTAAAAACTCGCTTGTTTCTAGAAGATGTGCGTGGTACATTTAATGGTAGATTTC
Source organism: Poecilus cupreus (assembly GCA_963942605.1). NCBI lineage: Eukaryota > Metazoa > Arthropoda > Insecta > Coleoptera > Carabidae > Poecilus > Poecilus cupreus. The sequence continues at coordinate 135,049 of CAWWDY010000750.1, read as the reverse complement.
CAAGATTGAAACTGTCATCAATCAAGCAGTGTATTAGTTTATAGAGGTACACACAAGATTGAATTTTTCGACGCGAAACCAGCGTTAACATACATAATTCAGACAGAAAACTATAATAATTATAATCATCAGAGTCATAACTAGGATAGTGACCATAAAGTTTAAAGTAACAATATTTTATAAATTTTTTCTGTATTGCTTCAATTTTTATGGAATATTTATCATAAAAAGGATTCCAAACTTGTAAACAGTATTCTAGCTTTGACCTCACAAATGCGTAGTAAATATTTTTTAATGTTGATATTCTATGAAACGATTGCGTGCTACGAATTATGAACCCAAGATTTCTGTACGATGCTTTTATTATGTAGTTAATATGTTCATTAAAATATAGTTTTTCATCAAACACTACGCCAAGGTCTTTAAACTGCTTTACTCTTTCAAGAACAATATTTTCCATATGATATGGAAAAGTATAAACAAATTTTTTAACAAAATAACTCATTATTTTGCACTTGCTAAAATTTAAAAAAAGTTTAGAGGATTTTGACCAAGCTAAAATATTATCTATGTCTTTCTGTAACAGAGCACAGTCCTGAACAGAGTTAATAGTTCTAAATAATTTCAAATCATCAGCGTACAGCAATACTTCGGAGTTTGTGATTGATTTTACAATGTCATTAATAAACAAAACAAATAGTAAAGGGCCTAGGTTTGACCCCTGAGGGACGCCGGATGTAGCAATATAAGGGTTGGATTTGTAATTGTTGTAACACACAGATAATTCTCTATTATGTAAATAGGATGATAAGAGTTGTAAAAGATCGGAAGAGAAATTAAAATTTTCATCAAGTTTTTTTAGAAGAACAGAATGATTTATACGATCGAATGCTTTCGCAAAATCAGTGTATACCACATCTACTTGGGTATTGTCATGCATTGAATTGAGTGAAAATTCGGTAAAGTGCATAAGATTTGTAGTCGTTGATTTACCGCTGACGAAACCGTGCTGTTGAACAACTATGTATTTTTGAACTGAGCTATATATTTGATTGTATAGTATGGTTTCAAAGATTTTTGAAATATTAGATAATATAGCTATCGGACGGTAATTGGAAATATCAGTTTTATCGCCTGATTTGAATATAGGAGTGATGAGTGATGTTTTTAGTATAGTAGGAAATTTATTTTTAGCAAGAGACAAATTGAATAAAATATGAAAGGGTTTGACAAATAGCTCGCTACATCCCTTAAGTATATAGGCAGGTATAAGATCTGGACCAGGATTTCTTGTAGATTTTAATTTTTTAATTGATGTCAATATTTCTTCTTCAGAAATGATTGAGAGCCTCACTATTTCATAGTTGCTAGTTCCCTCAGGATCTGTTTTGGTTACATCAGTATTGAGATCATATACACTGGCAAAGAAATTAGCAAAACCCTGAACAATATCAGCAGTATTTTTGAAATCTTTATCATTTAAATACATTTGACCCGGAATACGAGATGTGCGTTTTTTATTGTTGATAAAAGACCATAATTTACTGGGATCCATTGACAAGTTACTTTCAACATTAGATATATATTTAGCATAGTCTATTTTTATACATTTTTTTACTAAAGCCCGTAAACGTTTGAATTCATCTAAGTATTTCTGGTCCTTAATAGTTTTGTACAATTTTAAAAATTTTGATTTTAATTTAATGTTGTTAATTGTGTTAACAGAAAACCAAGGGGGGAATGAAGATGGTCTGAATGTTTTATGGGGAATACATTTATCCATTATGTTATAAATAATATCATAAAATTTTTGAAATGCCGAATCTACATCATCATATGAGTAGAGGCAATTCCAATTAACTTCGGATAGAAGACTATATAACAGTTCAAAATTAGCATGACGATAATTGTACGATGCATTATTATAATTGAAAGTGGCGGGAATAATATTGTCAGCCGGAGAGCAAGAAAATGAAATAGAGAGGGTTGGATGGTGGTGGTCCTCATCAACAATCGAGTCCAGATCGTATGTTACAGTACATGGTTTGTTTGAAATCACAACATCAAGTAAACGATCATTTCCGTTTGTGACAGAGTTATATTGTCGAGCATTCAAAATTGCCATGAAATTCTCAAGATTAGAAATTAAATTATCAGTGTAGCCCCGAGTCATAAAATCTACAAGTTTTGTTATATTAAGATCTCCTACAATTATAAAATTATTACTCAATAATGGAAGAAATGATTCAAGACATTCGAAAGTAAACTTCAATTGTTCTAGAGAAGAAGGGGGAGGAGAATAAATAACAATTACATAGATGAAAGCATTAGGAGCAGAAAATATTTTAGTACATACTATGTCGCTCAGAGAGTCTGGATGAAGTGTTATATTTATTGATTCTGACTTATATTTATTGTGAACAGCACACAATACGCCACCACCACGTTTTTTGCCTCTAATTCCATCTCTGTCCTTCCTGTGTACGGTATAGCAAGGCATAAATAATTCGGAATTAAATACACTGTCATTTAACCATGTCTCGCTAAGACAGATGATATCATTTTTAATTGCAATACAGTTGTTATAAAAAATATCAATTTTTGTATTCAATCCTCTAACATTCTGATAATAAAGTTGCATAATAATGATCTAAATATTAGTGTGTTTACAGAAGCAACAAAAAAAAAAAAAAGTTAAATTCAAACTAGAAAAAATAAAATAAAAATAAAGTTTGCAGTGTAGAGATCTTGTAGTGCAATAAAGCAAGTTAATACTTTGATTGAGACAACACAGAGTTCAATGACCTTTAATTAATTTAAACAGGTGTTCCAACTAGTTAGCTTCGTATTTTTGACAAAATCTGCTGTTTAAATTTTGATATCACAAACAACGGGTTTTTAATCTAAATAATCTAGCACAAAATAAATAAATTATATTGCGCGGACGTTCCAATGATATCAACACTAGTAAGTTTAATATATTAGTACAAATTTGCTGTTTGAAATTGATATCAAACTTCAATCACAAATAATAGGTTCTTAATCTAAATAATCTACCACAAAATAAATGGATTGTGTTGCATTGACGCTCCAAATAATACGAAACATGCCAAATTTAATTTAGTTCAGAAGTTGTCACTTTCTTTATAACATTAAGTATATTTGCAAAAATTACACCGTCCTTTGACCACACATTTTTATAACCATATTTTAAAGAAGCGGATTTTAAAAGTTCGAGACGGGGTTTGGTCAGATCTTCTTTAATTGTTATTCTGCTACCTTTTAAGTTCTTGCGATTTTTTAAAAGAATATCCCGGGTTTTGTAGCTAACAAATTTAACAATAATGGGGCGAGGTCGTGATTGTCCAGAAGATGACGGATATGATTGTTTTTTACCAGTTCTATGGCATCTGTCTATGAGTGTAGGTTCCACTTTAACTTTAAGTTTGTCACAGAAAACTGACCGCACTAGCTCCTCTGTGTTTTCATTGGCTGTTTCCGGTACGCCAAAGATACGTATGCAGTTTCGGCGGGAATACTGCTCTAGTTGATCCAGACGTTCCTCCAAGAGTTTGTTGCTAGCAGTTAGGTCTGTGATAATTTTTTCGTAGTGCAACTTTTGTTCTTCCAGTTTAGCGTCTACACGTTGGAATAATTTATCGACCAGTTTATCGATAAATTCGTCGTTCGATAGGAGAGCAACCATTGCCTCTTTAACAGAATTTCTCGTGGAAGACATGATTTTATTTAGTTGATTAATTATAACAAAACGTAGCACTTTTTATTTAATATTTTGGAACAAATTTACAACTGTGACGGAGCGACAAAAAAACACGTCTACTCGCGACGAATCATATTTATATTATAACAGTTTAAATACTTGAAAACGGGGTTTTGTATGCTTTTGCAAAATTAAAACAGCAATTTTATCTTGATTTCTTCAACATTAGCCATTATACACGACAGAAACATAAATATGACAGTTTAAATACTTGAAAACAGCATTTTGTATGTTTTCGCAAGCTGAAAACAGCTATTTTATCTTGATTTTGCTACATAAGCTATTACACACGACATATACATAAATATGACAGTTTTAAATACTTGAAAACGGCGTTTTGTATGCTTTTGCATGCTTAAAAAAGCAATTTTATCTTTATTTCACCATCATTAGCCATAATACACGACAGAAACATGAATATGACAGTTTAAATACTTGAAAACAGCGTTTTTTATGTTTTTTCAAGCTTAAAACAGCAGTTTTATATTGATTTCACTAACATTAGCCATTATACACGACAAAAACATGAATATGACAATTTAAATACTTGAAAACAGCATTTTGTATGTTTTTGCAAGCTAAAAACAGCTTTTTTATCTAGATTTTGCAAACATAAGCCATTAAGCTCGACATATACATTTATATGACAGATTAAACACTTAAAACCGGCGTTTTGTATGCTTTTGCATGCTTAAAACAGCAATTTTATCTTGATTTCTCCAACATTAGCCATTATACACGAAAGAAACATGAATATGACAGTTTAAATACTTGAAAGCAGCATTTTGTATGTTTTTGCAAGCTGAAAACAGCAATTTTATCTTGATTTTGCAAACATAAGCCATTACACACGACATATACATGAATATGACAGTTTAAATACTTGAAAACGGCGTTTTGTATACTTTTGCATGCTTAAAACAGCAATATAATCTTGATTTCACAAACATTAGCCATTATACACGACAGAAACATGAATATGACAGTTTGAATACTTGAATACAGCATTTTGTATGTTTTTGCAAGCTGAAAACAGCTATTTTATCTTGATTTTGCAAACATAGGCCATTACACACGACATATACATGAATATGACAGTTTAAATACTTGAAAACGGCGTTTTGTATGCTTTTTCATGCGTAAAACAGCAAATTTATCTTTATTTCACCAGCATTAGACATTATACACGACAGAAACATGAATATGACAGTTTTAATACTTGAAAACAGCATTTTGTATGTTTTTGCAAGCTGAAAACAGCTATTTTATCTAGATTTTGCAAACATAAGCCATTAAGCACGACATATACATGAATATGATAGATTAAATACTTAAAACCGGCGTTTTGTATGCTTTTGCATGCTTAAAACAGCAAATTTATCTTTATTTCACCAGCATTAGACATTATACACGACAGAAACATGAATATGACAGTTTAAATACTTGAAAACAGCATTTTGTATGTTTTTGCAAGCTGAAGACAGCTATTTTATCTAGATTTTGCAAACATAAGCCATTAAGCACGACATATACATGAATATGAGAGATTAAATACTAAAACCGGCGTTTTGTATGCTTTTGCATGCTTAAAACAGCAATTTTATCTTGATTTCTCCAACATTAGACATTATACACGACAGAAACATAAATATGACAGTTTACATACTTGAAAACAGCATTTTGTATGTTTTTGCAAGCTGAAAACAGCAATTTTATCTTGATTTTGCAAACATAAGCCATTACACACGACATATACATGAATATGACAGTTTAAATACTTGAAAACCGCATTTTGTATGTTTTTGCAAGCTGAAAACGGCTATTTTATCTTGATTTTTCAAACATAAGCCATTACACACGACATATACATGACTATGATAGTTTAAATACTTGAAAACAGCATTTTGTATATTTTGCAAGCTGAAAACAGCTATTTTATCTTGATTTTGCAAACATAAGCCATTTCACACGACATATACATGAATATGACAGTTTAAATACTTAAAAACGGCGTTTTGTATGATTTTGCATGCTTAAAACAGCAATTTTATCTTGATTTTACCAACATTAGCCATTATACACGACAGAAACATGAATATGACAGTTTAAATACTTGAAAACAGCATTTTGTATGTTTTTGCAAGCTGAAAACAGCTATTTTAACTTGATTTTGCAAACATAAGCCATTACACACGATATATACATAAATATGACGGTTTAAATACTTAAAAACAGCGTTTTGCATGCTTTTGCATGCTTAAAACAGCAATTTTATCTTGATTTCAACAACATTAGTCATTACACACGACAAATACATGAATATGACAGTTTAAATACTTGAAAACCGAGTTTTGTATGCTTTTGCATGCTTAAAACAGCAATTTTGCAAGCTTAAAACAGCTATTTTATCTTGATTTTGCAAACATAAGCCATTACACACGACATATACATGAATATGACAGTTTAAATACTTGAAAACGGCGTTTTGTATACTTTTTCATGCTTAAAACAGCAATATAATCTTGATTTCACAAACATTAGCCATTATACACGACAGAAACATGAATATGACAGTTTGAATACTTGAATACAGCATTTTGTATGTTTTTGCAAGCTGAAAACAGCTATTTTATCTTGATTTTGCAAACATAGGCCATTACACACGACATATACATGAATATGACAGTTTAAATACTTGAAAACGGCGTTTTGTATGCTTTTTCATGCGTAAAACAGCAAATTTATCTTTATTTCACCAGCATTAGACATTATACACGACAGAAACATGAATATGACAGTTTTAATACTTGAAAACAGCATTTTGTATGTTTTTGCAAGCTGAAAACAGCTATTTTATCTAGATTTTGCAAACATAAGCCATTAAGCACGACATATACATGAATATGACAGATTAAATACTTAAAACCGGCGTTTTGTATGCTTTTGCATGCTTAAAACAGCAAATTTATCTTTATTTCACCAGCATTAGACATTATACACGACAGAAACATGAATATGACAGTTTAAATACTTGAAAACAGCATTTTGTATGTTTTTGCAAGCTGAAGACAGCTATTTTATCTAGATTTTGCAAACATAAGCCATTAAGCACGACATATACATGAATATGAGAGATTAAATACTAAAACTGGCGTTTTGTATGCTTTTGCATGCTTAAAACAGCAATTTTATCTTGATTTCTCCAACATTAGACATTATACACGACAGAAACATAAATATGACAGTTTACATACTTGAAAACAGCATTTTGTATGTTTTTGCAAGCTGAAAACAGCAATTTTATCTTGATTTTGCAAACATAAGCCATTACACACGACATATACATGAATATGACAGTTTAAATACTTGAAAACCGCATTTTGTATGTTTTTGCAAGCTGAAAACGGCTATTTTATCTTGATTTTTCAAACATAAGCCATTACACACGACATATACATGACTATGATAGTTTAAATACTTGAAAACAGCATTTTGTATATTTTGCAAGCTGAAAACAGCTATTTTATCTTGATTTTGCAAACATAAGCCATTTCACACGACATATACATGAATATGACAGTTTAAATACTTAAAAACGGCGTTTTGTATGATTTTGCATGCTTAAAACAGCAATTTTATCTTGATTTTACCAACATTAGCCATTATACACGACAGAAACATGAATATGACAGTTTAAATACTTGAAAACAGCATTTTGTATGTTTTTGCAAGCTGAAAACAGCTATTTTAACTTGATTTTGCAAACATAAGCCATTACACACGATATATACATAAATATGACGGTTTAAATACTTAAAAACAGCGTTTTGCATGCTTTTGCATGCTTAAAACAGCAATTTTATCTTGATTTCAACAACATTAGTCATTACACACGACAAATACATGAATATGACAGTTTAAATACTTGAAAACCGAGTTTTGTATGCTTTTGCATGCTTAAAACAGTAATTTTGCAAGCTTAAAACAGCTATTTTATCTTGATTTTGCAAACATAAGCCATTACACACGACATATACATGAATATGACAGTTTAAATACTTGAAAACGGCGTTTTGTATACTTTTGCATGCTTAAAACAGCAATATAATCTTGATTTCACAAACATTAGCCATTATACACGACAGAAACATGAATATGACAGTTTGAATACTTGAATACAGCATTTTGTATGTTTTTGCAAGCTGAAAACAGCTATTTTATCTTGATTTTGCAAACATAGGCCATTACACACGACATATACATGAATATGACAGTTTAAATACTTGAAAACGGCGTTTTGTATGCTTTTTCATGCGTAAAACAGCAAATTTATCTTTATTTCACCAGCATTAGACATTATACACGACAGAAACATGAATATGACAGTTTTAATACTTGAAAACAGCATTTTGTATGTTTTTGCAAGCTGAAAACAGCTATTTTATCTAGATTTTGCAAACATAAGCCATTAAGCACGACATATACATGAATATGACAGATTAAATACTTAAAACCGGCGTTTTGTATGCTTTTACATGCTTAAAACAGCAAATTTATCTTTATTTCACCAGCATTAGACATTATACACGACAGAAACATGAATATGACAGTTTAAATACTTGAAAACAGCATTTTGTATGTTTTTGCAAGCTGAAGACAGCTATTTTATCTAGATTTTGCAAACATAAGCCATTAAGCACGACATATACATGAATATGAGAGATTAAATACTAAAACCGGCGTTTTGTATGCTTTTGCATGCTTAAAACAGCAATTTTATCTTGATTTCTCCAACATTAGACATTATACACGACAGAAACATAAATATGACAGTTTACATACTTGAAAACAGCATTTTGTATGTTTTTGCAAGCTGAAAACAGCAATTTTATCTTGATTTTGCAAACATAAGCCATTACACACGACATATACATGAATATGACAGTTTAAATACTTGAAAACCGCATTTTGTATGTTTTTGCAAGCTGAAAACGGCAATTTTATCTTGATTTTTCAAACATAAGCCATTACACACGACATATACATGACTATGATAGTTTAAATACTTGAAAACAGCATTTTGTATATTTTGCAAGCTGAAAACAGCTATTTTATCTTGATTTTGCAAACATCAGCCATTTCACACGACATATACATGAATATGACAGTTTAAATACTTAAAAACGGCGTTTTGTATGATTTTGCATGCTTAAAACAGCAATTTTATCTTGATTTTACCAACATTAGCCATTATACACGACAGAAACATGAATATGACAGTTTAAATACTTGAAAACAGCATTTTGTATGTTTTTGCAAGCTGAAAACAGCTACTTTAACTTGATTTTGCAAACATAAGCCATTACACACGATATATACATAAATATGACGGTTTAAATACTTAAAAACAGCGTTTTGCATGCTTTTGCATGCTTAAAACAGCAATTTTATCTTGATTTCAACAACATTAGTCATTACACACGACAAATACATGAATATGACAGTTTAAATACTTGAAAACCGAGTTTTGTATGCTTTTGCATGCTTAAAACAGCAATTTTGCAAGCTTAAAACAGCTATTTTATCTAGATTTCGCAAACATAAGCCATTACACACGACATATACATGAATATTACAGTTTAAATACTTGAAAACGGCGTTTTGTATGCTTTTGCATGCTTAAAACAGAAATTTTATCTTGATTCCACCAACATTAGCCATTATACAGAACAGAAACATGAATATGACAATTTAAATACTTAAAAACAGGATTTTGTATGTTTTTGCAAGCTGAAAACCGCTTTTTTATCTTGATTTTGCAAACAAAAGCCATTACACACGATATATACATGAATATGACAGTTTACATACCTGAAAACAGCATTTTGTAAGTTTTTGCAAGCTGAAAACAGCTATATTATTTTGATTTTGCAAACATAAGCCATTACACACGACTTGCACATGAATATGACAGTTTAAATACTTAAAAACAGGATTTTGTATGTTTTTGCAAGCTGAAAACCGCTATTTTATCTTGATTTTGCAAACATAAGCCATAACACACGACATATACATGAATATGACAGTTTAAATACTTGAAAACGGCGTTTTGTATATTTTGCAAGCTGAAAACAGCTATTTTATCTTGATTTTGCAAACATAAGCCATTTCACACGACATATACATGAATATGACAGTTTAAATACTTAAAAACGGCGTTTTGTATGATTTTGCATGCTTAAAACAGCAATTTTATCTTGATTTTACCAACATTAGCCATTATACACGACAGAAACATGAATATGACAGTTTAAATACTTGAAAACAGCATTTTGTATGTTTTTGCAAGCTGAAAACAGCTATTTTAACTTGATTTTGCAAACATAAGCCATTACACACGATATATACATAAATATGACGGTTTAAATACTTAAAAACAGCGTTTTGCATGCTTTTGCATGCTTAAAACAGCAATTTTATCTTGATTTCAACAACATTAGTCATTACACACGACAAATACATGAATATGACAGTTTAAATACTTGAAAACCGAGTTTTGTATGCTTTTGCATGCTTAAAACAGCAATTTTGCAAGCTTAAAACAGCTATTTTATCTAGATTTCGCAAACATAAGCCATTACACACGACATATACATGAATATTACAGTTTAAATACTTGAAAACGGCGTTTTGTATGCTTTTGCATGCTTAAAACAGAAATTTTATCTTGATTCCACCAACATTAGCCATTATACAGAACAGAAACATGAATATGACAATTTAAATACTTAAAAACAGGATTTTTTATGTTTTTGCAAGCTGAAAACCGCTTTTTTATCTTGATTTTGCAAACAAAAGCCATTACACACGATATATACATGAATATGACAGTTTACATACCTGAAAACAGCATTTTGTAAGTTTTTGCAAGCTGAAAACAGCTATATTATTTTGATTTTGCAAACATAAGCCATTACACACGACTTGCACATGAATATGACAGTTTAAATACTTAAAAACAGGATTTTGTATGTTTTTGCAAGCTGAAAACCGCTATTTTATCTTGATTTTGCAAACATAAGCCATTACACACGATATATACATGAATATGACAGTTTAAATACTTGAAAACGGCGTTTTGTATGCTTTTGCATGCTTAAAAAAGCAATTTTATCTTTATTTCACCATCATTAGCCATAATACACGACAGAAACATGAATATGACAGTTTATATACTTGAAAACAGCGTTTTATATGTTTTTTCAAGCTTAAAACAACAGTTTTATATTTAATTCACTAACATTAGCCATTATACACGACAAAAACATGAATATGACAGTTTAAATACTTGAAAACAGCATTTTGTATGTTTTTGCAAGCTGAAAACAGCTTTTTTATCTAGATTGTGCAAACATAAGCCATTAAGCACGACATATACATGTATATGACAGATTAAACACTTAAAAACAGCAATTTTATCTTGATTTCTCCAACATTAGCCAATATACACGAAAGAAACATGAATATGACAGTTTAAATACTTGAATACAGCTTTTGTATGATTTTGCAAGCTGAAAACAGCTATTTTATCTTAATTTCACTAACATTCGTCATTATACACGACAGAAACATGAATATGACAGGTTAAATACTTGAAAACAGCATTTTGTATGTTTTCGCAAGCTGAAAAGAGCTATTTTATCTTGATATTGCAAACATAAGCCATTACACATGACATATACATGAATATGACAGTTTAGTTACTTGAAAACGGCGTTTTGTATGTTTTGCATGCATAAAATAGCAATTTTGTCTTGATTTCACCAACATTAGCCATTATACACGACAGAAACATGAATATGACAGTTTTAATACTTGAAAACAGCATTTTGTATGTTTTTTCAAGCTGAAAACAGCTATTTTATCTAGATTTTGCAAACATAAGCCATAAGCACGACATATACATGAATATGACAGATTAAATACTTAAAACCGGCGTATTGTACGCTTTTGCATGCTTAAAACAGCAAATTATCTTTATTTCACCAACATTAGACATTATACACGACAGAATCATAAATATGACAGTTTAAATACTTGAAAACAGCATTTTGTATGTTTTTGCAAGCTGAAAACAGCAATTTTATCTTGATTTTGCAAACATAAGCCATTACACACGACATATACATGAATATGACAGTTTAAATACTTGAAAACGGCGTTTTGTATACTTTTGCATGCTTAAAACAGCAATTTTATCTTGATATCACCAACATTAGCCATTATACACGACAGAAGCATGAATATGACAGTTTAAATACTTGAAAACAGTATTTTGTATGTTTTTGCAAGCTAAAAACAGCTATTTTATCTTGATTTTGCAAACATAAGACATTACACACGACATATATATGAATATGACAGTTTAAATACTTAAAAGCGGCGTTTTGTATGCTTTTGCATGCTTAAAACAGCAATTTTATCTTTATTTCACCTGCATTAGACATTATACACGACAGAAGCATGAATATGACAGGTTTAATACTTGAAAACAGCATTTTGTATGTTTGTGCAAGCTGAATACAGCTATTTTATCTTGATTTTGCAAACATAAGCCATTACACACGACATATTCATGAATATGACAGTTTAAATACTTGAGAACGGCATTTTGTATACTTTTGCATGCTTAAAGCAGCAATTTTATCATGATTTCACCAACATTAGCCATTATACACGACAGAAACATGAATATGACAGTTTAAATACTTGAAAACAGCATTTTGTATGTTTTTGCAAGCTGAAAACAGCTATTTTAACTTGATTTTGCAAACATAAGCCATTACACACGATATATACATAAATATGACGGTTTAAATACTTAAAAACAGCGTTTTGCATGCTTTTGCATGCTTAAAACAGCAATTTTATCTTGATTTCAACAACATTAGTCATTACACACGACAAATACATGAATATGACAGTTAAATACTTGAAAACCGAGTTTTGTATGCTTTTGCATGCTTAAAACAGCAATTTTGCAAGCTTAAAACAGCTATTTTATCTAGATTTCGCAAACATAAGCCATTACACACGACATATACATGAATATTACAGTTTAAATACTTGAAAACGGCGTTTTGTATGCTTTTGCATGCTTAAAACAGAAATTTTATCTTGATTCCACCAACATTAGCCATTATACAGAACAGAAACATGAATATGACAATTTAAATACTTAAAAACAGGATTTTGTATGTTTTTGCAAGCTGAAAACCGCTTTTATATCTTGATTTTGCAAACAAAAGCCATTACACACGATATATACATGAATATGACAGTTTACATACCTGAAAACAGCATTTTGTAAGTTTTTGCAAGCTGAAAACAGCTATATTATTTTGATTTTGCAAACATAAGCCATTACACACGACTTGCACATGAATATGACAGTTTAAATACTTAAAAACAGGATTTTGTATGTTTTTGCAAGCTGAAAACCGCTATTTTATCTTGATTTTGCAAACATAAGCCATTACACACGATATATACATGAATATGACAGTTTAAATACTTGAAAACGGCGTTTTGTATGCTTTTGCATGCTTAAAAAAGCAATTTTATCTTTATTTCACCATCATTAGCCATAATACACGACAGAAACATGAATATGACAGTTTATATACTTGAAAACAGCGTTTTATATGTTTTTTCAAGCTTAAAACAACAGTTTTATATTTAATTCACTAACATTAGCCATTATACACGACAAAAACATGAATATGACAGTTTAAATACTTGAAAACAGCATTTTGTATGTTTTTGCAAGCTGAAAACAGCTTTTTTATCTAGATTGTGCAAACATAAGCCATTAAGCACGACATATACATGTATATGACAGATTAAACACTTAAAAACAGCAATTTTATCTTGATTTCTCCAACATTAGCCAATATACACGAAAGAAACATGAATATGACAGTTTAAATACTTGAATACAGCTTTTGTATGATTTTGCAAGCTGAAAACAGCTATTTTATCTTAATTTCACTAACATTCGTCATTATACACGACAGAAACATGAATATGACAGGTTAAATACTTGAAAACAGCATTTTGTATGTTTTCGCAAGCTGAAAAGAGCTATTTTATCTTGATATTGCAAACATAAGCCATTACACATGACATATACATGAATATGACAGTTTAATTACTTGAAAACGGCGTTTTGTATGTTTTGCATGCATAAAATAGGCAATTTTGTCTTGATTTCACCAACATTAGCCATTATACACGACAGAAACATGAATATGACAGTTTTAATACTTGAAAACAGCATTTTGTATGTTTTTTCAAGCTGAAAACAGCTATTTTATCTAGATTTTGCAAACATAAGCCATTAAGCACGACATATACATGAATATGACAGATTAAATACTTAAAACCGGCGTATTGTACGCTTTTGCATGCTTAAAACAGCAAATTTATCTTTATTTCACCAACATTAGACATTATACACGACAGAATCATAAATATGACAGTTTAAATACTTGAAAACAGCATTTTGTATGTTTTTGCAAGCTGAAAACAGCAATTTTATCTTGATTTTGCAAACATAAGCCATTACACACGACATATACATGAATATGACAGTTTAAATACTTGAAAACGGCGTTTTGTATACTTTTGCATGCTTAAAACAGCAATTTTATCTTGATATCACCAACATTAGCCATTATACACGACAGAAGCATGAATATGACAGTTTAAATACTTGAAAACAGTATTTTGTATGTTTTTGCAAGCTAAAAACAGCTATTTTATCTTGATTTTGCAAACATAAGACATTACACACGACATATATATGAATATGACAGTTTAAATACTTAAAAGCGGCGTTTTGTATGCTTTTGCATGCTTAAAACAGCAATTTTATCTTTATTTCACCTGCATTAGACATTATACACGACAGAAGCATGAATATGACAGGTTTAATACTTGAAAACAGCATTTTGTATGTTTGTGCAAGCTGAATACAGCTATTTTATCTTGATTTTGCAAACATAAGCCATTACACACGACATATTCATGAATATGACAGTTTAAATACTTGAGAACGGCATTTTGTATACTTTTGCATGCTTAAAGCAGCAATTTTATCTTGATTTCACCAACATTAGCCATTATACACGACAGAAACATGATTATGACAGTTTAAATACTTGAAAAGAGTATTTTGTATGTTTTTGCAAGCTAAAATCAGCAATTTTATCTTGATTTTGCAAACATAAGCCATTACACCCGACATATACATGAATATGACAGTTTAAATACTTGAAAACGGCGTTTTGTCTGCTTTTGCATGCTTAAAACAGCAATTTTATCTTTATTTCACCAGCATTAGACATTATACACGACAGAAACGTGAATATGACAGTTTTAATACTTGAAACAAGCATTTTGTATGTTTTTGCAAGCTGAAAACAGCTCTTTTATCTAGATTTTGCAAACATAAGCCATTACGCACGACATATACATGAATATGACAGTTTAAATACTTAAAACCGGCGTTTTGTATGCTTTTGCATGCTTAAAATAGCAATTTTATATAGATTTCTCCAACATTAGCCATTATACATGACAGAAACATGAATATGATAGTTTAAATACTTGAAAACAGCATTTTGTATGTTTTTGCAAGCTGAAAACAGCAATTTTATCTTGATTTTGCAAACATAAGCCATTACACACGACATATTCATGAATATGACAGTTTAAATACTTGAAAACGGCGTTTTGTATACTTTTGCATGCTTAAAACAGCAATTTTATCTTGATTTCACCAACATTAGCCATTATATACGACAGAAACATGAATATGACAGTTTATATACTTGAAAACAGCGTTTTGTATGTTTTTGCAAGCTGAAAACAGCTATTTTATCTTGATTTTGCAAACATAAGCCATTACACACGACATATACATGAATATGACTGTTTAAATACAGTGTACAAATAGGAGTTTCACCTCCGAGAAGTTGATTCGGGTGAATACGCCTAACGTAGTACACAGGATTTAGACATCCTTAAAGCGCATGTTACAGAATGCCGTCGGATAAAGAAAACCAGACAGAAAAAATAACAAAATACTTAGAGACACAAAGATCTAGAACCAGCAGTGTTAGTTCCCAGTCAAATGATGAGGTATTCAACAGAAGCCAACTAACCCCGAGATCACCACCAAAGAAACAAAATGAAGAGATTATAAAGATGCTACGGGGAATCAAAGCAAGTGTAAAAGAACTACAAAAAGACAATACAGGGATAAGAGAAGAACTAAAATCGCTAGCGAAAGATAGGGAAACATCACAAACATTAGTGGAAGAAATGAAAAAGTTAGTACAAGAATTCAGAACGGAACGTTCTGAATGGAAAGAAAAAGAAGCTGTTTTCAAAAGTGAAATAGAAGATCTAAAATTCAGACTCGCCACTCTGGAAGAAAAAGACGAATTAAAAGAAAGGCAAAAGAGGAAAAACAACATAATTATTAAAGGAGTAAATCTGCCAAAAGAAAATCTGGTTCACAACATACAAGAATGGATAAAAAATAATTTGGAACTAGATATTAAAGTGGATAAAGTGTATAAATTCAAAGAAAGAGAAGGAAAAGAAATGCTGTTGGTAGAAGTAAACACCTGGGAAGAAAAAATTAATATAATAAAAAAGAAAAAAATGCTAAAAGGCAAACCGATCTATATAGAAAGCGACCTAACAGAGAAAGAAAGAAACATACAGGTGGAGTTAAGAAAAATCGCAAAGACAGAAAAAGAAAAAAAAAGAAACGTGATTGTTGGATACCAAAAAATAAAAATAAATGGGACCTGGAGTAGATGGGATGAGCAGACAGGATCCTTGAAAGAAATGCCGAATTCAAAAAACGGGAAAGAGTAATGCGGTTTTCACAACTTAAAATTGGATTCTGGAACATAGCCGGGCTAACGAAAAAGGATTCTGAATTTTGGAAATATATAGAAACTTTTGATATAATTAATTTCATAGAAACCTGGGTCGAAGATAAAACATGGAAAATGTGGGAGAAAAAGTTATCAAATAATTATACATGGCATTGCAATGAAGCTCTGAGAACTCATAAAAAAGGTAGGGCGGCTGGTGGCATCATCATAGGAATAAAAAAACATATAACAGACACATACAATGTGAATAAGATGAATAAAAACATAATGGAAACAAGAATCAATTTAGAGAATAAGAAATGGAGAATCATTACAGTATATAACAGCACAATGATAAAAGATATAAAATCAGTAATCGATGAAAAAGTTGACTTCACACAGGAAG
This sequence comes from Poecilus cupreus, assembly GCA_963942605.1. NCBI lineage: Eukaryota > Metazoa > Arthropoda > Insecta > Coleoptera > Carabidae > Poecilus > Poecilus cupreus. The sequence goes on along the minus strand of CAWWDY010000750.1, from coordinate 117,909 downwards.
ATAACTTGATTATAGCTGGAGATTTCAACGCAAGAACTGGTACGGAAGGAGGCCTGATAAACAAAGAAGACGGAATTATAAAACCCAGGAATTCAAGAGACAAAGTATTAAACAACGAAGGTAAAGAATTATTAGACTGGATAGCAAGTAGAGGTTGGTCCATGCTGAATGGAAATACCCCATCAGATGATGACGGCAACTTCACATACATAGGTAGCAAGGGAAACACAGTCATCGATTATTTCATCGTAAATCAAAAAGCAATAGAAAATATTGATAGTTTTACAATAGAAGAGAGAACTGAATCCGACCACTTACCAATTATCGGCACTTTAACAAGCACATTATATGGAGAGATAAAACCTATTAAGAAAAAGGAGCTAGCATGCTGGAACATAGACAATATAAAAGATTACCAAAATAATTTGCAATTGTCTAGATTTAATGAGAGCAATGACGTGGAAAAAGAGCTAGCGGAGTTAAAAGAAGTTATAAACAGGGCGACAATAAAAAAGGAATTAAGAAATACGGAGCGAATAAAAGAAAACACTTGGTGGGATACAGAATGCAAGAGTAAAAAACAAGAAGTGAGAAAAAAATTAAGACAATGGTTGAGAGAGAGCATCGAAAAAGAAGAATACCTAAAGAGTAGGAATGAATATAAAAGGATCTGTATGCAAAAAAAAAATAGATTGGAAAAAAGCAGAAGAGGGAAAAATAAGGAGCATCAAGAATTTAAATGAAGTCTGGCAGTATATCAATTTACCAAGCGCATATAACAGAAGAGCCACCGCAGACAATAACATCAAAATGAACGAATGGGTAGAACACTTTAAAGAAATATATGTAGGCTCGGACACTGAATATAAGCATAATTTCGACCTTCCCCACACAGATGAAGAAGATACAGACGATTCAATCACAGAAGAGATAGTATTCAGGCAAATACAAAAATTGAAGAAGAAGAAAGCAGCGGGTACTGATCAAATTCAAAACGAGGCATGGATCTATTGCACCGAAAATGTATTGTTGAAAATAACTAAAATCTTAAATGATATATGGAGAGGTAAAGGATTTCCTACAAAATGGAGGGAAGGCATTATAAGACCCATATATAAAAAAGGAAATAAAGAAAATGCAACCAACTACAGAGGGATAACACTGCTTAATACACTATACAAGATATATGCAATGATCTTAGAAGAAAAGCTAACACAAGAAGTAGAGTATCTTAAATTACTACCTGATACGCAGTCGGGTTTCAGAAGGGGCAGAAGCACGATCGATAACATATATATTTTAAACCACGTCATAGAAGAAGAATTGAAGAAGGACAGAGGGAAAATTTATGCACTATTCGCAGATCTAAAATCAGCATTCGACATAGTTAATAGAGAGAAGCTAATAGTTATCCTAAACAAAAATGGAGTAAACCAGCACCTCACGAGAAGAATTGCAGAAGTATACCAAACAACGATAAATCAAGTATGCCAGGATGGAGAATCATCCAAACGTTTCTGGAGCATGAAAGGTTTAAGACAAGGTTGCCCATTAAGCCCCATACTTTTTGCAATTTATATATCAGACTTAGAAAAATATATGGAACAAGGCCAAATAGGAGGTGTGGTTATTAAAAAACAGAAAATATGGACGCTAGCATATGCTGACGATTTGGCATGTGTTACAAAAACAAAAAAAGAAATGAAATATATACTAAAAAGGCTTGAAAAATACCTAGATCAGAAAGAAATGATATTAAATGCAAATAAATCCAAAATAGTTATATTTAAAAAAGGTGGGGGAAGGGAAAGCAAAGTTAAATGGCAATGGAAAAATGAAAACATACAATCGGTAAAAACATTTTCTTATCTGGGCTACACCTTCAGCAGAAATAATAATCCTCAAACGCACATCAAAGAATTAGTAAGAAAAGCAAACATTGCAGTGGCTCAGATATGGGGAATTGGAGAAAGAAAATTTCCAGGGGATATCAAATTAAGACTAACATTATTCGATTACACAGTTAGAAGCATAGTGACATACGCATCCGAAGTGTGGGGCTGGTCAGAATACGATTTAATTGAAAATCTGCAGAGAAAATATATAAGATGGCTTCTAGGCCTGAAACAGCGCACGCCAAAAAACATATTATTGCAAGAATTACAAAGAAGTAAAATTCGAGTAGTCACTGGAAAACGAGCAGTGAAATACGAGGAAAAAATAAACATGAATACAGAAAAGAAAATTTTAAACGACTGTTACCAAGTAATAAACAAAGAAAAAAGAGACACAGAAAGAAATAAATGGGAAGAAACGAGAAGAAAATATTATGAAAGGAATGGGTTGTCGATACTAGAAATACAAAACAAAAGAAGAAATGGGTTTAGAATGCAAGATTTTATAACACAAAGAGATAAAGATATCCAAGAACAAGTTCAGCGATCAAAAATAGAGCACTCAAAGTATAACCCAAGATACAAGGAAATTTGCCCAGAAAATACACCAGCGTATATAATGGAGAAGACGAATGTAAAAGACATAAGATTAATTGCAAAATACAGATGCGGCAATGCAGAGAAAAACAATGACTTTTGGGAGAAGGATGAAATGAAGCTATGCAAGCTGTGTGAAAAAGGAGAAGATTCTTTAGAACACCTAATGTACGAGTGCGATAAAACCCAGCGAACGAAGTTATCAGTATACAAAATCTTAGGAGAACATAGTGAAGGGCTCCCTTGGAAAAAGAAAATAGAAGAAATGAAAACTAACGCTCCATAAAAATAAATCTTGCAAATAAATAACAAATATCATGTAAATCTATAACACGTTCTAAATTGTAAGTAAAAGTATTGTAATTATGTCAAACAGGTGAACTATTTAATAAAATGTAAAGATACTTGTATATTTAATACCTTATGGTAAAAATAAATTTATTATATATATACTTAAAACGGCGTTTTGTATGCTTTTGCATGCTTAAAACTGCAATTTTATCTTGATTTCACAAACATTAGCCATTATACACGACAGAAACATGAATATGATAGTTTAAGTACTTGAAAACAGCATTTTGTATGTTTTTACAAGCTTAAAACAGCTATTTTATCTTGATTTTGCAAATACAAGCCATTACACACGACATATACATAAATATGACAGTTTAAATACTTGAAAACGGCGTTTTGTATGCTTTTGAATGCTTAAAACAGCAATTTTATCTTGATTTCACAAACATTAGCCATTATACACGACAGAAACAACAATATGACAGTAAAAATAATTGAAAACAGCGTTTTGTATGTTTTTCCAAGCTGAAAACATAAGCCATTACACACGACAAATACATGAATATGACAGTTTAAATACTTGAAAACGGCGCTTTTTATGCTTTTGCATGCTTAAAACAGCAATTTTATCTTGATTTCACCAACATTAGCCATTATACATGACAGAAACATCAATATGACAGTTTTAATACTTGAAAACAGCGTTTTGTATGTTTTTGCAAGCTTATAACAGCTATTTTGTCTAGATTTTGCAAACATAAGCCATTACACATGACAAATACATGAATATGCCAGTTTAAATAATTGAAAACGGCGTTTTGTATGCTTTTGCATTCTTAGAACAGCAATTTTATCTTGATTTCACCAACATTAGCCATTGTATATGACAGAAACATGAATATGACAGTTTAATTACTTGAAAACAGCTTTTGTATGTTTTTGCCAGCTGAAAACAGCTATTTTATCTTGCTTTTGCAAGCATAATTCATTGCACACGACATATATATGAATATAACAGTTTAAATACTTTAAAACGGCGTTTTGTATACTTTTGCATGCTTAAAATAGCAATTTTATCTTGATTTCAGCAACATTAGCCATTATACACGACAGAAACATAAATATGACAGTTTAAATACTAGAAAACAGCTTTTTGTATGTTTTTGCAAGCTGAAAACAGCTATTTTATCTTGCTTTTGCAAGCATAAGCCATTACACACGACATATTCATGAATATGACAGTTTAAATACTTGAAAACGGCGTTTTGTATACTTTTGCATGCTTAAAACAGCAATTTTATCTTGATTTCACCAACATAAGCCATTATACACGACAGAAACATGAATATGACAGTTTATATACTTGAAAACAGCGTTTTGTATGTTTTTGCAAGCTGAAAACAGCTATTTTATCTTGATTTTGCAAACATAAGCCATTACACACGACATATACATGAATATGACAGTTTAAATACTTGAAAGCGGCGTTTTGTATGCTTTTGCATGCTTAAAACAGCAATTTTATCTTTATTTCACCTGCATTAGACATTATACACGACAGAAACATGAATATGACAGGTTTAATACTTTAAAACAGCATTTTGTATGTTTTTGCAAGCTGAAAATAGCTATTTCACCTTGATTTTTCAAACACAAGCTATTACACACGACATATACATAAATATGACTGTTTAAATACTTGAAAACGGCGTTTTGTATGCTTTTGCATGCTTAAAACAGCAATTTTATCTTGATTTCAAAAACATTAGCCATTATACACGACAGAAACAACAATATGACAGTTGAAATAATTGAAAACAGCGTTTTATATGTTTTTGCAAGCTGAAAACAGCAATTTTATCTTGATTTTGCAAACATAAGCCATTACACACGACATATACATGAATATGACAGTTTAAATACTTGAAAACGGCGTTTTGTATACTTTTGCATGCTTAAAACAGCAATTTTATCTTGATTTCACCAACATTAGCCATTATACACGACAGAAACATGATTATGACAGTTTAAATACTTGAAAACAGTATTTTGTATGTTTTTGCAAGCTGAAAACAGCTATTTTATCTTGATTTTGCAAACATAAGCCATTACACCCGACATATACATGAATATGACAGTTTAAATACTTGAAAACGGCGTTTTGTATTATTTTGCATGCTTAAAACAGCATTATTATCTTGATTTCACTAACAATAGCCATTATACACGACAGAAACATGAATATGACAGTTTAAATACTTGAATACAGCATTTTGTATGTTTTTACAAGATGAAAACAGCTATTTTTTCATAATTTTGCAAACATAAGCCATTACACACGACATATATATGAATATGAACGTTTAAATACTTTAAAACGGCGTTTTGTATACTTTTGCATGCTTAAAACAGCAATTTTATCTTTATTTCACCAGCATTAGACATTATACACGACAGAAACATGAATATGTCAGTTTATACATTTGAAAACAGCATTTTGTATGTTTTTGCAAGCTGAAAAGAGCTATTTTATCTTGATTTTGCATACATAAGCCATTACACACGACATATACATGAATATGACAGTTTAAAAACTTGAAAACTGCGTTTTGTATGCTTTTGCATGCTTAAAACAGCAATTTTATCTTTATTTCACCAGCATTAGACATTATACACGACAGAAACATGAATATGTCAGTTTATACATTTGAAAACAGCATTTTGTATGTTTTTGCAAGCTGAAAAGAGCTATTTTATCTTGATTTTGCATACATAAGCCATTACACACGACATATACATGAATATGACAGTTTAAATACTTTAAAACAGCGTTTTGTATGCTTTTGAATGTTTAGTAAAGCAATTTTATCTTGATTTCACCAACATTAGCCATTATTCACGACAGTAACATGAATATGAGAGTTTAAATACTTGAAAACAGCATTTTGTATGTTTTTGCCAGCTGAAAACAGCTCATTTATCTTGATTTTGTAAACATAAGCCATTACACACGACACATATATGAATATGACAGTTTAAATACTTGAAAACGGCGTTTTGTATGCTTTTGCATGCTTAAAACAGCAATTTTATCTTGATTTCACCAACAATAGCCATTATACACGACGAAAACTTAAATATACTAGTTTAAATACTTGAAAACAGCATTTTGAATGTTTTTGCCAGCTGAAAACAGCTATTTTATCTTGATTTTGTAAACATAAGCCATTACACACGACACATACATTATTATGACAGTTTAAATACTTAAAAACGGGGTTTTGTATGCATTTGCATGCTTAAAACAGCAATTTTATCTTGGTTTCACCAACATTAGCCATTATACACGACGAAAACTTAAATATAACAGTTTAAATACTTGAAAACAGCATTTTGTGTGTTTTTGCCAGCTAAAAACAGCTCATTTATCTTGATTTTGTAAACATAAGCCATTACACACGACACATATATGAATATGACAGTTTAAATACTTGAAAACGGCGTTTTGTATGCTTTTGCATGCTTAAAACAGCAATTTTATCTTGATTTCACCAACATTAGCCATTATACACGACAGAAACATGAATATGACAGTTTTAATACTTAAAAACAGCATTTTGTATGTTTTTGCCAGCTGAAAACATCTCATTTATCTTGATTTTGTAAACATAAGCCATTACACACGACACATACATTATTATGACAGTTTAAATACTTAAAATCAGGGTTTTGTATGCTTTTGCATGCTTAAAATAGCAAATTTATCTTGATTTCACCAACATTAGCCATTATACACGACGAAAACTTAAATATAACAGTTTAAATACTTGAAAACAGCATTTTGTATGTTTTCGCAAGCTAAAAACAACTATTTTATCTTGATTTTGCAAACATAATCCATTACACACGACATATACGTGAATATGACTGTATAAATACTTGAAAACGGTGTTTTGTATGCTTTTGCATGCTTAAAATAACAATTTTATCTTTATTTCATCAACATTACCCATTATACACGACGAAAACTTAAATATAACAGTTTAAATACTTGAAAACAGCATTTTGTATCTTTTTGCCAGCTGAAAACAGCTATTTTATCTTGATTTTGTAAACATAAGCCATTACACACGACACATATATGAATATGACAGTTTAAATACTTGAAAACGTCGTTTTGTATGCTTTTGCATGCTTAAAACAGCAATTTTATCTTGATTTCACCAACATTAGCCATTATACACGACATATACATGAATATGACAGTTCAAATACTTGAAAACAGCATTTTGTATGTTTTTGCAAGCTGAAAACAGCAATTTTATCTTATTTTGCAAACATAAGCCATTACACACGACATATACAAGAATATGACAGTTTAATTACTTGAAAACAGCATTTTGTATGTTTTTGCAAGCTAAAAACGGATATTTTATCTTGATTTTTCAAACATAAGCCATTACACACGACATATACATGACTATGACAGTATAAATACTTGAAAGCAGCACTTTGTATGTTTTTGCAAGCTGAAAACAGCTATTTTATCTAGATTTTGCAATCATAAGCCATTACACACGACATATACATGAATATGACAGTTTAAATACTTGAAAACGGTGTTTTGTATGCTGTTGCATGCTTAAAACAGCAAATTTATCTTGATTTCACCAACATTAGCCATTATACACGACGAAAACTTAAATATAACAGGTTAAATACTTGAAAGCAGCACTTTGTATGTTTTTGCAAGCTGAAAACAGCTATTTTATCTTGATTTTGTAAACATAAGCCATTACACACGACATATACATTATTATGACAGTTTAAATACTTGAAAACGGCGTTTTGTATGCTTTTGCATGCTTAAAACAGCAATTTTATCTTGATTTCACCAACATTAGCCATTATACACGACAGAAACATGAATATAACAGTTTGAATACTTGAGTACAGAATTTTGTATGTTTTTGCAAACTGAAATCAGCTATTTTATCTTGATTTTGTAAACATAAGCCATTACACACGACACATACATGAATATGACAGTTTAAATTCTTGAAAACGGCGTTTTGTATGCTTTTGCATGCTTAAAACAGCAATTTTATCTTGATTTTACCAACATTAGCCATTATACACGACATATACATGAATATGACAGTTCAAATACTTGAAAACAGCATTTTGTATGTTTTTGCAAGCTAACAACGGATATTTTATCTTGATTTTTCAAACATAAGCCATTACACACGACATATATATGACTATGACAGTTTAAATACTTGAAAACAGCATTTTGTATATTTTGCAAGCTGAAAACAGCTATTTTCTCTTGATTTTGCAAACATAAGCCATTACGCACGACATATACATGAATATGACAGTTTAAATACTTGAAAACAGCATTTTGTATGTTTTTGCAAGCTAAAAACGGATATTTTATCTTGATTTTTCAAACATAAGCCATTACACACGACATATACATGACTATGACAGTATAAATACTTGAAAGCAGCACTTTGTATGTTTTTGCAAGCTGAAAACAGCTATTTAATCTAGATTTTGCAATCATAAGCCATTACACACGACATATACATGAATATGACAGTTTAAATACTTGAAAACGGTGTTTTGTATGCTTTTGCATGCTTAAAACAGCAAATTTATCTTGATTTCACCAACATTAGCCATTATACACGACGAAAACTTAAATATAACAGGTTAAATACTTGAAAACAGCATTTTTTATGGTTTTGCCAGCTGAAATCAGCTATTTTATCTTAATTTTGTAAACATAAGCCATTACACACGACATATACATTATTATGACAGTTTAAATACTTGAAAACGGCGTTTTGTATGCTTTTGCATTCATAAAACAGCAATTTTATATTGATTTCCACAACATTAGTCATAATACACGACAGAAACATGAATATGTCAGTTTAAATACTTGAAAACAGCATTTTGTATGTTTTCGCAAGCTAAAAACAACTTTTTTATCTTGATTTTGCAAACATAAGCCATTACACACGACACATATATGAATATGACAGTTTAAATACTTGAAAACGGCTTTTTGTATGCTTTTGCATGCTTAAAACAGCACTTTTATCTTGATTTTACCAACATTACCCATTATACACGACGAAAACTTAAATATAACAGTTTAAATACTTGAAAACAGCATTTTGTATGTTTTTGCAAGCTGAAAACAGCAATTTTATCTTATTTTTCAAACATAAGCCATTACGCACGACATATACATGAATATGACAGTTTAAATACTTGAAAACCGTGTTTTGTATGTTTTTGTAAGCTAAAAACAGCTATTTTATCTTGATTTTGTAAACATAAGCCATTACACACGACATATACATGAATATTACAGTTTATATACTTGAAAACGGCGTTTTGTATGCTTTTGCATGCTTAAAACAGCAATTTTATCTTGATTTCACCAACATTAGCCATTATACACGACAGAAACATGAAAATAACAGTTTGAATACTTGAGTACAGAATTTTGTATGTTTTTGCAAACTGAAAACAGCTATTTTATCTTGATTTTGTAAACATAAGCCATTACACACGACACATACATGAATATGACAGTTTAAATTCTTGAAAAGGGCGTTTTGTATGCTTTTGCATGCTTAAAACAGCAATTTTAACTTGATTTCCACAACATTAGTCATAATACACGACAGAAACATGAATATGTCAGTTTAAATACTTGAAAGCAGCATTTTGTATGTTTTTGCAAGCTGAAAACAGCTATTTTATCTAGATTTTGCAATCATAAGCCATTACACACGACATATACATGAATATGACAGTTTAAATACTTGAAAACGGTGTTTTGTATGCTTTTGCATGCTTAAAACAGCAATTTTATCTTGATTTTACCAACATTACCCATTATACACGACGAAAACTTAAATATAACAGTTTAAATACTTGAAAACAGCATTTTGTATGTTTTCGCAAGCTAAAAACAACTATTTTATCTTGATTTTGCAAACATAATTCATTACACACGACATATACGTGAATATATAATAATAATAATAATAATAATAATATTTATTTAGACTGACTAAAAATACAGACGAACCATTTACATTTTAATCAGTGATATGTTAAATTAAATTTACAATATATGTTCTATCACAATAGTTTTATATTTCTTATATTAAATATATTAATTTTAGAACACTTTATGACATTGTTGCTAATGTCTAAACATCTAACCAAGGGAGAATTCGATTTTTTATTGACTTGGAATGTTGTATCCCTAAACCTTAACTTTAAATTAGGTACAATGAAGAAAATATCGCATAATAGCTCAGGTACATTTATATTATTATTTATAATATCAATTATGAAAGTAACAGAGATCATATCTCTACGTATACTTAATGTTTTGTAATCAAACTCATGAAGCTGATTAACGTATGATACTTTAAATGGATAAATATTATGTTTACGGAAATATAATGTTCTTAGAAATCTATTCTGCACTTTTTCGATGAGGTCTATATTGTGCATAGTAGATGGATTCCAGATAACAGTAGCATATTCTAATTTGGATCTTACCAACGAATTAAATAATAGAACTAAAGCTTCTGTATTAAAGTCTAAAGAACTACGTAACACAAATGAGAGAATCCTGTTACTTTCATTTACAACTATATTAATGTGGGTATTGAAATATAAATTAGGAGTAAAAGTTACTCCCAAATCTTTGCATAAATTGATACGTTGTAGCTGATGGTCGTCTATTTTGTATTCAAATAATAATACGTTTTTATTCCTGGTGAAAGACATAACATTGCATTTCCCCGTATTAAATTGTGGGCAATTATTTTTAGCGTAATTAATTACGGCGTCGACATCTTTTTGGAGTTTTCTATAATCGTGGACGTTACTAATTGAATAGTAGATCTTTAAATCGTCAGCATAAATGAGACATTTTGAATAAGAAATATAGCTTGTTACATCATTAATGAACAAGATGAAAAGCAAAGGGCCTAATATGGAGCCCTGTGGTACTCCAGACGTGGGTATAAAATTGTAAGAGTTATATCCTCTAAAATATACAAATAGTTTTCTATTACTTAAGTATGACGCGATATACTTTGTTAAGTTTTTATCGAAGCTATATGATTCTAATTTCTTTATTAATATATTATGGTTAACCTTATCGAAAGCCTTTGATAAATCAGTATAAATAACATCGGTTTGAATACCTTTTTCCAAGTTTTTACAAATATCATTACAAAAGACAGACAAATTTGTTACTGTAGACTTGTTTTTTATGAAACCATGTTGTTGTTCCACAATTACTGGCGCTACTTGTGCATACATACGGTAGTAGATGACTTTTTCGAAGATTTTTGATAATGACACTAATACCGTTACTGGCCTATAGTTGCAAATAAATTTTGGATTTCCATTTTTATGAATAGGAGCAACTCGACCTATTTTTAGATTGTCCGGGAAGCTGTTATATTTTAGGGAAATATTTATTAATAATCGTATTGGGTTACACAATAGATTGCTGTAAGCTTTATAAAAATATACAGGGATACCATTGATGCCCGCTGCATTGTTGTTTTTAAGGGTAGAAATGGCGTTACGGACTTCATCTTCAGTGACGTCCGGAATTGAGCATACATCTAACTCATATGTATGGTATGGAATGTTCATTGATGTCGATGGTGTATCATCCTGGCAATAAACACTCTGAAAAAACTCCGCAAATGAATTAGCAATGTCTTTGCCATTACATAGTTCTAAGTTGTTATATGTCATATTTAAGGCTATATTTGAATTTTCGCGTTTATTTTTAATGTAATTCCAGAATTTTTTTAGGACTGTTAAATATGTCACTCTGAATATTTTGTATGTAGTTACTGTGAAGTTCTTTAATTAAATTTTTAGTTTCAGCTCTCAATTGTTTGTATTTATTTAAATATTCACTGTGTTTATTTAAGTTTTTACATTTGCTTTTTCGATAAAAATATTCCTTTTGTTTAATTTTTTCTTTTAATGTTTTGTTGAACCACACAGGGTATTTACTAGGTTTGGACTGAACTTTTTTCTTACGTAAACAAATGTCAAAACAATTTTTTAAACGTTCGTAGAAAATGTCTAAGGCTAAATTAATATTGGACTGGACGAGTACTTCTTCCCAATTGATATTATTTAACAATTCATACAGTAGAATAAAGTCCCCATTTTTAAAGTCATAAGTAAAATTCTCATTTTCAGCTTTGATTTGTTTATTAATATCAGTATTTAACCCAAAAGTTATTGATAATGGCGGATGATATTCGTCTATAGGCACCAGTGGCGTATCGCTTTCCTTTACCGTAGCTTCGGTCATGTTAGTTAGAATTAAGTCAAGAGTTGCATTTTTCTTATTTGTCACATTATTTATGGAGTACATATTAAGTCGCGATATTAAGTCACCTATTATTTTTTATTTAGCCGACACTGCTAGTTCAAAATTATAGTTGGAACCATCAATTTCTGGAATATTTAAGTCCCCACAAAGAAATATAAAATCGTAGTCTATATTTTCAATCTCACTTTCGATTTGATCACAAAAATCCCGATATTGTTCTACGTTCGAGCCTGGGCGAATATATACACAACAAAGTAAAAGTTTAGTAATTTTAAATTTAGCTTTTACACAGACCCAGTCAAAATCTGAATTGATGCTCTGAGCCACTAAAGTAGGTTTAAATTTATTTTTGATTAAAATCATAACACCTCCTCCGCGTTGTGTTTCCGTAAGTTGAAAATTTCGATCGGCTCTGAAAGCACTATAACGATTATCACAGATTTCGTTTTTCGTAATAGTATTATTTAACCAGGTCTCAGAAATTGATATTACATCATAATTTAGGCTTAATATATTTTCGTAAAAAGTTTTACATTTCGATCTTAGACCACGGACATTCTGGTACATCATTGTGACTTCACTGGCTCTTGAGTACTGACTAAAAAAGAAGCATTACTTGCTGGCTGTTTAGAATTGTCCTTTGATTTGAAATTGAAACGTCTGACAGTAACTCCAGGAGGCCAATAGTTCTCATTATTTAATTTATGCAATAGATGAAATGGTGCACCGATTTTAAAAGATGCATAGGGTCCTTTATTATCTAGTTTATCAACAATAAAATCATATTCTCCTTCTTCTTTTAAGTAGTTCTTTACCATTTCGGTAGTTGCATTTTTATCTTGAATTTTTCCTATGTAAAGCCACGCTTTTTGTGGCTTTCCTGCACCTAATAGTGTTCCTTGGGAGCGATCTACCGTTGCAGTGCTAATTTTTGGTCTAGTGCGCCTTTTATGTTTAACTATAGTAAAATTATCACTACCTTGTTTCGACGCCCCTGGTATCGGTGTTGGTAAATCCTCGTTAGAAGTGGATGTGTTTGATGATTGTGTGTCGTTGACCTGCCTCGAGTTTGTGGCGGATTTAGACACGTTTGGCAATGCATCAGCTGTTAACTTTTGATTAAAAGATTCACACGAAATCTGCACTTCACTTGATATTACTTTTTTGGTGTTTGCACTGCCCGAATTGATCTTAATCTGCTCCAATTCACATTTTAATTTTACATTTTCAGATATTAAGTCGATATTAGCTTGAAGAACATCACTAATGACACTTTTTATTTTATCTTCAATAATCTTGCCAATGTTATCGTAAATGCATTGCATTACTTAATCTTGAAATTCTTTACTCTTTATGAACTCGATCATATTTTCTTGCTCTGATGACGAGCTCCTGGTGCCTCCACGCACCATATGTATAGTTATTTTTTAAAAAAGAAAACTCAAATATAAATCTCCAGAGATAGTAAAACACGTCTACTCGTCTCAGTAACGTCGCTACTGTATAAATACTTGAAAACGGTGTTTTGTAAGCTTTTGCATGCTTAAAACAACAATTTTATCTTGATTTCATCAACATTACCCATTATACACGACGAAAACTTAAATATAACAGTTTAAATACTTGAAAACAGCATTTTGTATGCTTTTGCCAGTTGAAAACAGCTATTTTATCTTGATTTTGTAAACATAAGCCATTACACACGACATATACATGAATATGACAGTTTAAATACTTAAAAACGGCGTTTTGTATGCTTTTGCATGCTTAAAACAGCAATTTTATCTTGATTTCACCAACATTAGCCATTATACACGACATATACATGAATATGACAGTTCAAATACTTGAAAACAGCATTTTGTATGTTTTTGCAAGCTAAAAACGGATATTTTATCTTGATTTTTCAAACATAAGCCATTACACACGACATATACATGACTATGACAGTTTAAATACTTGAAAACAGCATTTTGTATATTTTGCAAGCTGAAAACAGCTATTTTATCTTGATTTTGCGAACATAAGCCATTACTCACGACATATACATGAATATGACAGTTCAAATACTTGAAAACAGCATTTTGTATGTTTTTGCAAGCTAAAAACGGATATTTTATCTTGATTTTTCAAACATACGCCATTACACACGACATATACATGACTATGACAGTTTAAATACTTGAAAACAGCATTTTGTATATTTTGCAAGCTGAAAACAGCTATTTTATCTTGATTTTGCGAACACAAGCCATTACTCACGACATATACATGAATATGACAGTTTAAATTCTTGAAAACAGCATTTTGTAAGTTTTTGCAAGCGGAAAACAGCTATGTTATCTTGATTTTTCAAACATAAGCCATTACACACGACATATACATGAATATGACAGTTTAAATACTTAAAAACGGCGTTTTGTATGCTTTTGCATGCTTAAAACAGCAATTTTATCTTGATTTCACCAACATTAGCCATTATACACGACATATACATGAATATGACAGTTCAAATACTTGAAAACAGCATTTTGTATGTTTTTGCAAGCTAAAAATGGATATTTTATCTTGATTTTTCAAACATAAGCCATTACACACGACATATACATGACTATGACAGTTTAAATACTTGAAAACAGCATTTTGTATATTTTGCAAGCTGAAAACAGTTATTTTCTCTTGATTTTGCAAACATAAGCCATTACGCACGACATATACATGAATATGACAGTTTAAATACTTGAAAACAGCATTTTGTATGTTTTTGCAAGCTAAAAACGGATATTTTATCTTGATTTTTCAAACATAAGCCATTACACACGACATATACATGACTATGACAGTATAAATACTTGAAAGCAGCACTTTGTATGTTTTTGCAAGCTGAAAACAGCTATTTAATCTAGATTTTGCAATCATAAGCCATTACACACGACATATACATGAATATGACAGTTTAAATACTTGAAAACGGTGTTTTGTATGCTTTTGCATGCTTAAAACAGCAAATTTATCTTGATTTCACCAACATTAGCCATTATACACGAAGAAAACTTAAATATAACAGGTTAAATACTTGAAAACAGCATTTTGTATGTTTTTGCCAGCTTAAAACAGCTATTTTATCTTGATTTTGTAAACATAAGCCATTACACACGACATATACATTATTATGACAGTTTAAATACTTGAAAACGGCGTTTTGTATGCTTTTGCATTCATAAAACAGCAATTTTATCTTGATTTCCACAACATTAGTCATAATACACGACAGAAACATGAATATGTCAGTTTAAATACTTGAAAACAGCATTTTGTATGATTTCGCAAGATGAAAACAACTACTTTATCTTGATTTTGTAAACATAAGCCATTACACACGACATATACGTGAATATGACTGTATAAATACTTGAAAACGGTGTTTTGTATGCTTTTGCATGCTTAAAACAACAATTTTATCTTGATTTCATCAACATTACTCATTATACACGACGAAAACTTAAATATAACAGTTTAAATACTTGAAAACAGGATTTTGTATGTTTTTGCCAGCTGAAAACAGCTATTTTATCTTGATTTTGTAAACATAAGCCATTACACACGACATATACATTATTATGACAGTTTAAATACTTGAAAACGGCGTTTTGTATGCTTTTGCATTCATAAAACAGCAATTTTATCTTGATTTCCACAACATTAGTCATAATACACGACAGAAACATGAATATGTCAGTTTAAATACTTGAAAACAGCATTTTGTATGTTTTCGCAAGCTAAAAACAACTATTTTATCTTGATTTTGCAAACATAATCCATTACACACGACATATACGTGAATATGACTGTATAAATACTTGAAAACGGTGTTTTGTAAGCTTTTGCATGCTTAAAACAACAATTTTATCTTGATTTCATCAACATTACCCATTATACACGACGAAAACTTAAATATAACAGTTTATATACTTGAAAACAGCATTTTGTATGCTTTTGCCAGATGAAAACAGCTATTTTATCTTGATTTTGTAAACATAAGCCATTACACACGACATATACATGAATATGACAGTTTAAATACTTAAAAACGGCGTTTTGTATGCTTTTGCATGCTTAAAACAGCAATTTTATCTTGATTTCACCAATATTAGCCATTATACACGACATATACATGAATATGACAGTTCAAATACTTGAAAACAGCATTTTGTATGTTTTTGCAAGCTAAAAACGGATATTTTATCTTGATTTTTCAAACATAAGCCATTACACACGACATATACATGACTATGACAGTTTAAATACTTGAAAACAGCATTTTGTATATTTTGCAAGCTGAAAACAGCTATTTTATCTTGATTTTGCGAACATAAGCCATTACTCACGACATATACATGAATATGACAGTTCAAATACTTGAAAACAGCATTTTGTATGTTTTTGCAAGCTAAAAACGGATATTTTATCTTGATTTTTCAAACATACGCCATTACACACGACATATACATGACTATGACAGTTTAAATACTTGAAAACAGCATTTTGTATATTTTGCAAGCTGAAAACAGCTATTTTATCTTGATTTTGCGAACATAAGCCATTACTCACGACATATACATGAATATGACAGTTTAAATTCTTGAAAACAGCATTTTGTATGTTTTTGCAAGCGGAAAACAGCTATGTTATCTTGATTTTTCAAACATAAGCCATTACACACGACATATACATGAATATGACAGTTTAAGTACTTAAAAACGGCGTTTTGTATGCTTTTGCATGCTTAAAACAGCAATTGTATCTTGATTTCACCAACATTAGCCATTATACACGACATATACATGAATATGACAGTTCAAATACTTGAAAACAGCATTTTGTATGTTTTTGCAAGCTAAAAACGGATATTTTATCTTGATTTTTCAAACATAAGCCATTACACACGACATATACATGACTATGACAGTTTAAATACTTGAAAATAGCATTTTGTATATTTTGCAAGCTAAAAACAGCTATTTTCTCTTGATTTTGCAAACATAAGCCATTACGCACGACATATACATGAATATGACAGTTTAAATACTTGAAAACAGCATTTTGTATGTTTTTGCAAGCTAAAAACGGATATTTTATCTTGATTTTTCAAACATAAGCCATTACACACGACATATACATGACTATGACAGTATAAATACTTGAAAGCAGCACTTTGTATGTTTTTGCAAGCTGAAAACAGCTATTTAATCTAGATATTGCCATCATAAGCCATTACACACGACATATACATGAATATGACAGTTTAAATACTTGAAAACGGTGTTTTGTATGCTTTTGCATGCTTAAAACAGCAAATTTATATTGATTTCACCAACATTAGCCATTATACACGACGAAAACTTAAATATAACAGGTTAAATACTTGAAAACAGCATTTTGTATGTTTTTGCCAGCTGATAACTGCTATTTTATCTTGATTTTGTAAACATAAGCCATTACACACGACATATACATTATTATGACAGTTTAAATACTTGAAAACGGCGTTTTGTATGCTTTTGCATTTATAAAACAGCAATTTTATCTTGATTTCCACAACATTAGTCATAATACACGACAGAAACATGAATATGTCAGTTAAAATACTTGAAAACAGCATTTTGTATGTTTTCGCAAGCTAAAAACAACTTTTTTATCTTGATTTTGCAAACATAAGCCATTACACACGACATATACGTGAATATGACTGTATAAATACTTGAAAACGGTGTTTTGTATGCTTTTGCATGCTTAAAACAACAATTTTATCTTGATTTCATCAACATTACCCATTATACACGACGAAAACTTAAATATAACAGTTTAAATACTTGAAAACAGGATTTTGTATGTTTTTGCCAGCTGAAAACAGCTATTTTATCTTGATTTTGTAAACATAAGCCATTACACACGACATATACATGACTATGACAGTTTAAATACTTGAAAACAGCATTTTGTATATTTTGCAAGCTGAAAACAGCACTTTTATCTTGATTTTACCAACATTACCCATTATACACGACGAAAACATAAATATAACAGTTTAAATACTTGAAAACAGCATTTTGTATGTTTTTGCAAGCTGAAAACAGCAATTTTATCTTATTTTTCAAACATAAGCCATTACGCACGACATATACATGAATATGACAGTTTAAATACTTGAAAACCGTGTTTTGTATGTTTTTGTAAGCTAAAAACAGCTATTTTATCTTGATTTTGTAAACATAAGCCATTACACACGACACATATATGAATATGACAGTTTAAATACTTAAAAACGGCGTTTTGTATGCTTTTGCATGCTTAAAACAGCAATTTTATCTTGATTTCACCAACATTAGCCATTATACACGACATATACATGAATATGACAGTTCAAATACTTGAAAACAGCATTTTGTATGTTTTTGCAAGCTAAAAACGGATATTTTATCTTGATTTTTCAAACATAAGCCATTACACACGACATATACATGACTATGACAGTTTAAATACTTGAAAACAGCATTTTGTATATTTTGCAAGCTGAAAACAGCTATTTTCTCTTGATTTTGCAAACATAAGCCATTACGCACGACATATACATGAATATGACAGTTTAAATTCTTGAAAACAGCATTTTGTATGTTTTTGCAAGCGGAAAACAGCTATTTTATCTTGATTTTTCAAACATAAGCCATTACACACGACATATACATGAATATGATAGTTTAAATACTTAAAAACGGCGTTTTGTATGCTTTTGCATGCTTAAAACAGCAATTTTATCTTGATTTCACCAACATTAGCCATTATACACGACATATACATGAATATGACAGTTCAAATACTTGAAAACAGCATTTTGTATGTTTTTGCAAGCTGAAAACAGCTATTTTATCTTGATTTTGCAAACATATGCCATTACACACGACATATACATGACTATGACAGTTTAAATACTTGAAAACAGTACTTTGTATGTTTTTGCAAGCTGAAAACAGCTATTTTATCTTGATTTTGCAAACATAAGCGATTACACACGACATATACATGAATATGACAGTTTAAATACTAAAAAATGGCGTTTTGTATGCTTTTGCATGCTTAAAACAGCAATTTTATCTTGATTTTACAAACATTAGCCATTATACATGACAGAAACATGGATATGACAGTTAAAATACTAGAAAACAGCATTTTGTATGTTTTTGCAAGCTGAAAACAGCCATTTTAACTTGATTTTGCAAACATAAGCCATTACACACGACATATACATGAATATGACAGTTTAAATACTTGAAAACGGTGTTTTGTATGCTTTTGCATGCTTAAAACAGCTATTTTATCTTGATTTTGTAAACATATGCCATTACACACGACACATACATTATTATGACAGTTTAAATACTTGAAAACGGCGTTTTGTATGCTTTTGCATGCATAAAACAGCAATTTTATCTTGATTTCCACAACATTAGTCATAATACACGACGGAAACATGAATATGTCAGTTTAAATACTTGAAAACAGCATTTTGTATGTTTTCGCAAGCAAAAAACAACTATTTTATCTTGATTTTGCAAACATAAGCCACTACACACGACATATACGTGAATATGACTGTATAAATACTTGAAAACGGTGTTTTGTATGCTTTTGCATGCTTAAAACAGCAATTTTATCTTGATTTCACCAACATTACCCATTATACACAACGAAAACTTAAATATAACAGTTTAAATACTTGAAAACAGCTTTTTGTATGTTTTCCCAAGCTAAAAACAACTATTTTATCTTGATTTTGCAAACATAATCCATTACACACGACACATATATGAATATGATAGTTTAAATACTTGAAAACGGCGTTTTGTATGCTTTTGCATGTTTAAAACAGCAATTTTATCTTGATTTCACCAACATTAGCCATTATACACGACAGAAACATAAATATGACAGTTTGAATACTTGAAAACAGCATTTTGTATGTTTTTGCAAGCTTAAAACAGCTATTTTATCTTGATTTTGCAAACATAAGCCATTACTCACAACATATACCTGAATATGACAGTTTAAATTCTTGAAAACAGCATTTTGTATGTTTTTGCAAGCGGAAAACAGCTATTTTATCTTGATTTTTCAAACATAAGCCATTACACACGACATATACATGAATATGACAGTTTAAATACTTAAAAACGGCGTTTTGTATGCTTTTGCATGCTAAAAACCTACTATTTTATCTTGATTTTGCAAACATAATCCATTACACACGACATATACGTGAATATGACTGTATAAATACTTGAAAACGGTGTTTTGTAAGCTTTTGCATGCTTAAAACAACAATTTTATCTTGATTTCATCAACATTACCCATTATACACGACGAAAACTTAAATATAACAGTTTAAATACTTGAAAACAGCATTTTGTATGCTTTTGCCAGCTGAAAACAGCTATTTTATCTTGATTTTGTAAACATAAGCCATTACACACGACATATACATGAATATGACAGTTTAAATACTTAAAAACGGCGTTTTGTATGCTTTTGCATGCTTAAAACAGCAATTTTATCTTGATTTCACCAACATTAGCCATTATACACGACATATACATGAATATGACAGTTCAAATACTTGAACACAGCATTTTGTATGTTTTTGCAAGCTAAAAACGGATATTTTATCTTGATTTTTCAAACATAAGCCATTACACACGACATATACATGACTATGACAGTATAAATACTTGAAAACAGCATTTTGTATATTTTGCAAGCTGAAAACAGCTATTTTCTCTTGATTTTGCAAACATAAGCCATTACGCACGACATATACATGAATATGACAGTTTAAATTCTTGAAAACAGCATTTTGTATGTTTTTGCAAGCGGAAAACAGCTATTTTATCTTGATTTTTCAAACATAAGCCATTACACACGACATATACATGAATATGATAGTTTAAATACTTGAAAACAGTACTTTGTATGTTTTTGCAAGCTGAAAACAGCTATTTTATCTTGATTTTGCAAACATAAGCCATTACACACGACATATACATGAATATTACAGTTTAAATACTAAAAAATGGCGTTTTGTATGCTTTTGCATGCTTAAAACAGCAATTTTATCTTGATTTTACCAACATTAGCCATTATACATGACAGAAACATGGATGACAGTTAAAATACTAGAAAACAGCATTTTGTATGTTTTTGCAAGCTGAAAACAGCCATTTTAACTTGATTTTGCAAACATAAGCCATTACACACGACATATACATGAATATGACAGTTTAAATACTTGAAAACGGTGTTTTGTATGCTTTTGTATGCTTAAAACAGCTATTTTATCTTGATTTTGTAAACATATGCCATTACACACGACATATACATTATTATGACAGTTTAAATACTTGAAAACGGCGTTTTGTATGCTTTTGCATGCATAAAACAGCAATTTTATCTTGATTTCCACAACATTAGTCATAATACACGACGGAAACATGAATATGTCAGTTTAAATACTTGAAAACAGCATTTTGTATGTTTTCGCAAGCAAAAAACAACTATTTTATCTTGATTTTGCAAACATAAGCCATTACACACGACATATACGTGAATATGACTGTATAAATACTTGAAAACGGTGTTTTGTATGCTTTTGCATGCTTAAAACAGCAATTTTGTCTTGATTTCACCAACATTACCCATTATACACAACGAAAACTTAAATATAACAGTTTAAATACTTGAAAACAGCATTTTGTATGTTTTCGCAAGCTAAAAACAACTATTTTATCTTGATTTTGCAAACATAATCCATTACACACGACACATATATGAATATGATAGTTTAAATACTTGAAAACGGCGTTTTGTATGCTTTTGCATGCTTAAAACAGCAATTTTATCTTGATTTCACCAACATTAGCCATTATACACTACAGAAACATAAATATGACAGTTTTAATACTTGAAAACAGCATTTTGTATGTTTTTGCAAGCTTAAAACAGCTATTTTATCTTGATTTTGCAAACATAAGCCATTACTCACGACATATACCTGAATATGACAGTTTAAATTCTTGAAAACAGCATTTTGTATGTTTTTGCAAGCGGAAAACAGCTATTTTATCTTGATTTTTCAAACATAAGCCATTACACACGACATATACATGAATATGACAGTTTAAATACTTAAAAACGGCGTTTTGTATGCTTTTGCATGCTTAAAACAGCAATTTTATCTTGATTTCACCATCATTAGCCATTATACACGACATATACATGAATTTGACAATTCAAATACTTGAAAACAGCATTTTGTATGTTTTTGCAAACTGAAAACAGCAATTTTTTTTTATTTTGCAAACATAAGCCATTACACACAACATATACATGAATATGACAGTTTAAATACTTGAAAACAGCATTTTGTATGTTTTTGCTAGCTAAGAACGGATATTTTTTCTTGATTTTTCAAACATAAGCCATTACACACGACATATACATGACTATGACAGTTTAAATACTTAAAAACGGCGTTTTGTATGCTTTTGCATGCTTAAAACAGCAATTTTATCTTGATTTCACCATCATTAGCCATTATACACGACATATACATGAATATGACAATTCAAATACTTGAAAACAGCATTTTGTATGTTTTTGCAAACTGAAAACAGCAATTTTTTTTTATTTTGCAAACATAAGCCATTACACACGACATATACATGACTATGACAGTTTAAATACTTGAAAACAGCATTTTGTATATTTTGCAAGCTGAAAATGTTTTAAATAATATTCTCTTTGATATTATTATAGTTTATTGTTAACGTTTTTAACAATAACAAAAGAACAAAATTATGATTACCAACAAATAACCAAAATATGCAGACAACCACTTCGCGGCAATCGCGCGTGTCCGGTTGATCAATACCAACTTAAATATTACAATATAAAAAGTTACTAACCTACTTAACATCTCTTCCCTAAGAATAAACAAGTCTTTCAGGTTTTTTGACAATTCTTCCAGAGCGTGTTTTTATAGCATTTTGTGAATTGTTTGACATAGTTTGATTATTAACAATATTTGGAATGTCAGTCCCCTTCTGTTTTACACTTTCGATTTCGGGGTCATCATCAACAGATTTATAAAATGTAGGATTATTGAGTGACTTACGAATATGAAAACTGTTACGATTAACTGTGCGACTGTTTTCTTTCATAATTTTATATGATCTAGGAGTTTTATTTATTTCTATAATTTTTCCTGTGTCCCACTTCTTTGAAATAGGATCTTGCACAATTACATTTTCATTCTTTACAAAATTTGCAGCAGTACGATTCGCACGTTTATCGTAATAGCTTTTTACATTGCTTTGTTTATTGCTCAATGCTTTATATGCTTCCACATAAACAAGTTCTGGTTTTAATACTGAATTTGTTGATGGAATATTCGTTCTAATTAATCGACCCATGAGAATTTCACATGGCGAATATATAGTACCAGCAACTGGCGTAGATCGATACTCTAATAATGCTTCATATAGGTCATTCCCGTCTGCTAACTTTTTAAATATAGTTTTAGCTATTCCAACTCCTTTTTCACTTAAACCATTAGACTTTGGGTAATGTGGACTAGAGTGACAAATTTCAAAATTGTAGTTTTTGGCAAATAAATGAAATTCATAAGAACCAAACGGATTATTATCACATACTATTTGAGTTGGTATTCCATGAGTAGAAAATAACATTTTAAGTTTACTGATTATTTCTTTACTAGTTTTGTTCTCAAGTTTAATAATTTCTAGCCACTTCGATAAATAACATACTACAACTAAGTAATTCAAATTATTATACTCTGCAATATCTATACCTAATTTTTGAAAAGGTAAAGTTGGTATTTTTTGTGGTATTAATGGTTCTCGCCAGTTAGTTGTACGATATTTTTCACAAACTTTACAACTTGATACAAAATTTTCTATCATACTTGACATTTTAGGCCATATTAATAATTTTCTAGCTCTCAATTTACATTTATTTATACCTAAATGACTTTTACCATGGATTTTATGTAACATTTCATTATACAATTCTTTCGGGACAACAAGCTTATTATCTACGAATAGAAGACCATCTTTTACATGCAAACTGTCTCGCAAATTATAAAAATATTTTAATTTGGAGTCTAATTTACGTGAAAATTTCCAACCTTCATGAATATAATGCATTACAGCTGAAATTATCGGATCATTTTGACTTGCTTTTTGAAAAATAGTCACTTTTTCTTTGGTTATTGGAAAATAATCTTCTAGTGATACTGAATGAACGACATCTTGCATGGAATGATCATCTTCTACGGGATTTTTCAAATAATTTCGTGATAGAAAATCAGAAATTAACATATGTTTACCTGGAACAAACACAGGATTAAGTCTATATTTTAACAATTTTAATAACATTCGTTGTATTCGATTTGTGCTTTTATGAATGTCTTTATTAAATATACTAATTAGAGGTTTATGGTCAGTTTCCACTGTAATTTTGTGACCATATATGAATTGATGATACTTTTGAGTAGCAAAAACAATTCCTAATAATTCTTTTTCTACCATACTATATTTCTGTTCAGCTACAGTAAGACTTCGTGACACATAACTAACAGGTTTTCCTTCTTGAGACAAACATGCTCCAAGACCATCTTTGCTAGCATCAGATTGAATAACAATTGACTTTTTTGGGTCAAAATACTTTAAGGTTGGTGCACTACTAATTGATAATTTTAACATATCAAAAGCATTTTGCTGCTCTTTACCCCAACACCAAGTAACATCCTTTTTTAATAAGTTACGAAGAGGGGACGATAATCTAGACATGTGAGGAATGAATTTTTGTACAAAAGTAAGCATACCTAAAAATTTTTGTAATGACTTTTTGTCTGTTGGCTCTTTCAGTTTAACAATCGATTCAACATGTTTGCGATCTGCACTTATACCTAATTCCGAAAACACAAAACCTACATAATTTACATAATTAACTTTATATTGCATTTTCTCACTATTGAAAATAACATTATTTTCCTTAGCCTTACTAACTACTTTTGAAAGGATACGATCGTGATCTTCTTCGTCTCGACCAGCTACAATGATGTCATCAAAGTACACTTGAACGCCAGGAATATCACCAAATATTTTGATGTTCTCTCGTTGGAAGACTTCTGGGCTGCAACTGAGGCCAAATGGAAGTCTATTGAATTTGTACCTGCCGTACGGAGTGTTGAAGGTACAAAGATACGTAGACGATTCTTCTAAAGGAATTTGATGAAATCCATCTTTCATATCGAGGACTGAAAAAACTTTTTTGCCAGCTAAATTTGAAGTTAATTCCTCGATTGTGGGAATATGATAATGTTCACGTTTCAGACATTTATTAAGTTCGAGAGGACTCAAACAGATGCGTAAACTACCGTTTTTCTTCTCAACAATAACTAGGTCATGAACCCAATCAGTCGGAACTGAAACTTTGGACACAACACCAATTTTTTCTAGTTTGTTTAATAACATTTTTAATTTATTTTTAATACTTTCTGGAATACGTCGCACAGGTTTCACAACTGGTATCGCGTCTTCTTTTAATTTAAGTTTATATTTAATAGGCAATTTACCAAGTCCACTAAAAATATTTTTATTTTTTCGAACAAATTCTTGTTTCTCTTCTTCAGAAGACTTCAGAACTTCGCTATTTAGATCAATGTTATCAACACGATTTATTAAATTCAGTTCTACACACGATTTAATTCCTAATATTGGAACCGAATCAGTCTCTAGTATTACGAATTTCATATTAGTTTCGCCTCTGTTTTCCGGTTTACATGTAATTTCTATTATACCTTTACATTTTAAATGAAACCCACCATATGCAAGAACTTGTGCTTTATTACTTTGAATTTGAATTTCTGGGCAAACTTTTAAATAAATATTATATGGCAATACATTTATATCCGCACCCGTATCAATTTTAAACGAAACAATCTGTTCATTTATTTTTATTTTTTGCCACCATTGTCTTTTATTTGTGTTATTTTGGTTGCTTTTTATTTGATCAACCGTAAGACTATCACTGGTTTCATCACTATCACAATTATTTGTCAATTCTTTAACTTCACGCTTTTTATAATATTGCTTTGCACTCATATTAATTTTATTTAATTTTCCGGATTTATTTTTACATGCACTTTCAAAATGATTTAGCTTACCGCATTTAAAACAAGTTTTTCCATATGCTTTACATTCTTTATATTTATGTCTTTGATTACACTTTTTGCACAAAAATACTGCACTGTCTTTCTTTTCTTCTTTCAGTCTATCTACTGAGTTTTGTTCATCAATAGTTTCTTGCAATGTTTTCGCCTGCAGTTTGCTGATATCATACGCACGACAAAATTCTATCGTTTTCTTCAGTGTTAAATCTGAATCTCTGAGTAATCTTTCTTGAAGACTAACATCTTTACAACCAATTATTATTCTATCTCTTATTAGTGATTCTTCTTGGTCACCAAATTCACATAACTGTGCCAACTTCTTAAGATCTGTGTGAAAATGATCAAATGTTTCACCTTCTGCTTGAAATCTTTTAAAAAATTTGTATCGGTTGTACACTGTATTTTTTCTCGGCGTACAATATGTCTCAAAGGCGTCAATTACTTTATTGTAACTTTTCTGATCTTCTTCAGGCAATTTAAAAGTATTATAGAGTTGTAAACTTTCATCACCTAGTGAATTTAAGAACATAGCTATTTTTACAGAATCTGGCTTTCTTCCATATTCATTTGCTTCTATGAATATATCAAACTTTTGTTTAAATATTTTCCAATTGACAGACAAATCTCCTGTTAGCTCTAATCCTTTGGGCGGTTTAAAATCCATTTTTTCTGTGAGCACGTGTGGATGTAACCTCAAAAAGTTGAAATAGTAGATATTTCTTGGTTAGCTTCACTTACTAACGATGCTTTTATTTTTCACCTGACACCATGTTTTAAATAATATTCTCTTTGATATTATTATAGTTTATTGTTAACGTTTTTAACAATAACAAAAGAACAAAATTATGATTACCAACAAATAACCAAAATATGCAGACAACCACTTCGCGGCAATCGCGCGTGTCCGGTTGATCAATACCAACTTAAATATTACAATATAAAAAGTTACTAACCTACTTAACAGAAAACAACTATTTTATCTTGATTTTGCAAACATAAGCCATTACACACGATATATACATAAATATGACAGTTTAAATTCTTTAAAACAGAGTTTTGCATGCTTTTGCATGCTTAAAACAGCAATTTTATCTTGATTTCACTAACATTAGCCATTATACACGACAGAAACATGAATATGATAGTTTAAATACTTGAAAACAGCATTTAGTATGTTTTTGCAAGCTGAAAACATCTATTTTATCTTGATTTTGCAAACATAAGCCGTTACACACGACATATACATGAATATGACAGTTTAAATACTTGAAAACGGTGTTTTGTATGCTTTTGCATGCTTAAAACAGCTATTTTATCCTGATTTTGTAAACATATGCCATTACACACGACACATACATTATTATGACAGTTTAAATACTTGAAAACGGCGTTTTGTATGCTTTTGCATGCATAAAACAGCAATTTTATCTTGATTTCCACAACATTAGTCATAATACACGACGGAAACATGAATATGTCAGTTTAAATACTTGAAAACAGCATTTTGTATGTTTTCGCAAGCAAAAAACAACTATTTTATCTTGATTTTGCAAACATAAGCCATTACACACGACATATACGTGAATATGACTGTATAAATACTTGAAAACGGTGTTTTGTATGCTTTTGCATGCTTAAAACAGCAATTTTATCTTGATTTCACCAACATTACCCATTATACACAACGAAAACTTAAATATAACAGTTTAAATACTTAAAAACAGCATTTTGTATGTTTTCCTAAGCTAAAAACAACTATTTTATCTTGATTTTGCAAACATAATCCATTACACACGACACATATATGAATATGATAGTTTAAATACTTGAAAACGGCGTTTTGTATGCTTTTGCATGCTTAAAACAGCAATTTTATCTTGATTTCACCAACATTAGCCATTATACACGACATATACATGAATATGACAGTTCAAATACTTGAAAATATAATTTTGTTTGTTTTTGCAAGCTAAAAACGGATATTTTATCTTGATTTTTCAAACATAAGCCATTACACACGACATATACATGACTATGACAGTTTAAATACTTGAAAACAGCATTTTGTATATTTTGCAAGCTAAAAACAGCTATTTTATCTTGATTTTGCGAACATAAGCCATTACTCACGACATATACATGAATATGACAGTTTAAATTCTTGAAAACAGCATTTTGTATGTTTTTGCAAGCGGAAAACAGCTATGTTATCTTGATTTTTCAAACATAAGCCATTACACACGACATATACATGAATATGACAGTTTAAATACTTAAAAACGGCGTTTTGTATGCTTTTGCATGCTTAAAACAGCAATTTTATCTTGAATTCACCAACATTAGCCATTATACACGACATATACATGAATATGACAGTTCAAATACTTGAACACAGCATTTTGTATGTTTTTGCAAGCTAAAAACGGATATTTTATCTTGATTTTTCAAACATAAGCCATTACACACGACATATACATGACTATGACAGTTTAAATACTTGAAAACAGCATTTTGTATATTTTGCAAGCTGAAAACAGCTATTTTCTCTTGATTTTGCAAACATAAGCCATTACGCACGACATATACATGAATATGACAGTTTAAATTCTTGAAAACAGCATTTTGTATGTTTTTGCAAGCGGAAAACAGCTATTTAATCTTGATTTTTCAAACATAAGCCATTACACACGACATATACATGAATATGATAGTTTTAATACTTAAAAACGGCGTTTTGTATGCTTTTGCATGCTTAAAACAGCAATTTTATCTTGATTTCACCAACATTAGCCATTATACACGACATATTCATGAATATGACAGTTCAAATACTTGAAAACAGCATTTTGTAAGTTTTTGCAAGCTGAAAACAGCTATATTATTTTGATTTTGCAAACATATGCCATTACACACGACATATACATGACTATGACAGTTTAAAAACTTGAAAACAGTACTTTGTATGTTTTTGCAAGCTGAAAACAGCTATTTTATCTTGCTTTTGCAAACATAAGCCATTACACACGACATATACATGAATATGACAGTTTAAATACTTGAAAACGGTGTTTTGTATGCTTTTGCATGCATAAAACAGCAATTTTATCTTGATTTCCACAACATTAGTCATAATACACGACGGAAACATGAATATGTCAGTTTAAATACTTGAAAACAGCATTTTGTATGTTTTCGCAAGCAAAAAACAACTATTTTATCTTGATTTTGCAAACATAATCCATTACACACGACACATATATGAATATGATAGTTTAAATACTTGAAAACGGCGTTTTGTATGCTTTTGCATGCTTAAAACAGCAATTTTATCTTGATTTCTCCAACATTAGCCATTATACACGACAGAAACATAAATATGACAGTTTTAATACTTGAAAACAGCATTTTGTATGTTTTTGCAAGCTTTACACAGCTATTTTATCTTGATTTTGCAAACATAAGCCATTACTCACGACATATACCTGAATATGACAGTTTAAATTCTTGAAAACAGCATTTTGTATGTTTTTTCAAGCGGAAAACAGCTATTTTATCTTGATTTTTCAAACATAAGCCATTACACACGACATATACATGACTATGACAGTTTAAAAACTTGAAAACAGCGTTTTGTATGTTTTTGTAAGATAAAAACATCTATTTTATCATGATTTTGTAAACATAAGCCATTACACACGACATATACATGAATATTACAGTTTAAATACTTGAAAACGGCGTTTTGAATGCTTTTGCATGCTTAAAACAGCAATTTTATCTTGATTTCAGCAACATTAGCCATTATGCACGACAGAAACATGAATATGACAGTTTAGATACTTGAATACAGCATTTTGTATGTTTTTGCAAACTGAAAACAGCTATTTTATCTTGATATTGTAAACATAAGCCATTACACACGACACATACATGAATATGACAGTTTAAATTCTTGAAAACGGCGTTTTGTATGCTTTTGCATGCTTAAAACAGCAATTTTAACTTGATTTCCACAACATTAGTCATAATACACGACAGAAACATGAATATGTCAGTTTAAATACTTGAAAACAGCATTTTGTATGATTTCGCAAGATGAAAACAACTACTTTATCTTGATTTTGTAAACATAAGCCATTACACACGACACATACATGAATATGACAGTTTAAATAATTGAAAACGACATTTTGTATGCTTTTGCATGCTTAAAACAGCAATTTTATCTTGATTTCACCAACATTAGCCATTATACACGACAGAAACATGAATATGACAGTTTAAATACTTGAAAACAGCATTTAGTATGTTTTTGCAAGCTGAAAACAGCTATTTTATCTTGATTTTGCAAACATAAGCCGTTACACACGACATATACATGAATATGACAGTTTAAATACTTGAATACAGCATTTTGTATGTTTTTGCAAGCTAAAAACGGATATTTTATCTTGATTTTTCAAATATAAGCCATTACACACAACATATACCTGACTATGACAGTTTAAATACTTGAAAACAGCATTTTGTATATTTTGCAAGCTGAAAACAGCTATTTTCTCTTGATTTTGCAAACATAAGCCATTACGCACGACATATACATGAATATGACAGTTTAAATACTTGAAAACAGCATTTTGTATGTTTTTGCAAGCTGAAAATAGCTATTTTATCTTGATTTTTCAAACATAAGCCATAGCACACGACATATACATGAATATGACAGTTTAAGTACTTGAAAACAGCATTTTGTATGTTTTCGCAAGCTGAAAACAGCTATTTTATCTTGATTTTGCAAGCATATGCCATTACACACGACATATACATGACTATGACAGTTTAAATACTTGAAAACAGTACTTTGTATGTTTTTGCAAGCTGAAAACAGCTATTTTATCTCGATTTTGCAAACATAAGCCATTACACACGACATATACATGAATATGACAGTTTAAATACTTAAAAACGGCGTTTTGTATGCTTTTGCATGCTTAAAACAGCCATTTTAACTTGATTTTGCAAACATAAGCCATTACACACGACACATACATTATTATGACAGTTTAAATACTTGAAAACGGCGTTTTGTATGCTTTTGCATGCATAAAACAGTAATTTTATCTTGATTTCCACAACATTAGTCATAATAAACGACAGAAACATGAATATGTCAGTTTAATCACTTGAAAACAGCATTTTGTATGTTTTCGCAAGCTAAAAACAACTATTTTATCTTGATTTTGCAAACATAAGCCATTACACACGACATATACGTGAATATGACTGTATAAATACTTGAAAACGGTGTTTTGTATGCTTTTGCATGCTTAAAACAGCAATTTTATCTTGATTTCACCAACATTACCCATTATACACGACGAAAACTTAAATATAACCGTTTAAATACTTGAAAACAGCATTTTGTATGTTTTCGCAAGCTAAAAACAACTATTTTATCTTGATTTTGCAAACATAATCCATTACACACGACATATACGTGAATATGACTGTATAAATACTTGAAAACGGTGTTTTGTATGCTTTTGCATGCTTAAAACAACAATTTTATCTTGATTTCGTCAACATTACCCATTATACACGACGAAAACTTAAATATAACAGTTTAAATACTTGAAAACAGCATTTTGTATGTTTTTGCCAGCTGAAAACAGCTATTTTATTTTGATTTTGTAAACATAAGCCATTACACACGACACATATATGAATATGATAGTTTAAATACTTGAAAACGGCGTTTTGTATGCTTTTGCATGCTTAAAACAGCAATTTTATCTTGATTTTACCAGCATTAGCCATCATACACGACAGAAACATGAATATGATAGTTTAAATACTTGAAAACAGCATTTTTCATGTTTCTGCAAGCTGAAAACAGCTATTTTATCTTGATTTTGCAAACATAAGCCATTACGCACAACATAAACATGAATATGACAGTTAAAATACTTGAAAACAG
This sequence comes from Poecilus cupreus, assembly GCA_963942605.1. Lineage (NCBI taxonomy): Eukaryota > Metazoa > Arthropoda > Insecta > Coleoptera > Carabidae > Poecilus > Poecilus cupreus. The sequence continues at coordinate 85,429 of CAWWDY010000750.1, read as the reverse complement.
CATTTTGAATGTTTTTGCAAGCTGAAAACAGCTATTTTATCTTGATTTTTCAAACATAAACCATAAAACACGACATATACATGAATATGACAGTTTAAGTACTTGAAAACAGCATTTTGTATGTTTTTGCGAGCTGAAAACAGCTATTCTATCTTGATTTTGCAAACATAAGCCATTACACACGACATATACATGACTATGACAGTTTAAATACTTGAAAACAGCACTTTGAATGTTTTTTCAAGCTGAAAACAGCTATATTATCTTAATTTTGCAAACATAAGCCATTACACACGACATATACATGAATATGAAAGTTTAAATACTTAAAAAACGGCGTTTTGTATGCTTTTGCATGCTTAAAACAGCAATTTTATCTTGATTTCAAAAACATTAGCCATTATACACGACAGAAACAACAATATGACAGTTGAAATAATTGAAAACAGCGTTTTATATGTTTTTGCAAGCTGAAAACAGCAATTTTATCTTGATTTTGCAAACATAAGCCATTACACACGACATATACATGAATATGACAGTTTAAATACTTGAAAACGGCGTTTTGTATACTTTTGCATGCTTAAAAAAGCAATTTTATCTTGATTTCACCAACATTAGCCATTATACACGACAGAAACATGATTATAACAGTTTAAATACTTGAAAACAGTATTTTGTATGTTTTTGCAAGCTGAAAACAGCTATTTTATCTTGATTTTGCAAACATAAGCCATTACACCCGACATATACATGAATATGACAGTTTAAATACTTGAAAACGGCGTTTTGTATTATTTTGCATGCTTAAAACAGCATTATTATCTTGATTTCACTAACAATAGCCATTATACACGACAGAAACATGAATATGACAGTTTAAATACTTGAATACAGCATTTTGTATGTTTTTACAAGATGAAAACAGCTATTTTTTCTTGATTTTGCAAACATAAGCCATTACAAACGACATATATATGAATATGAACGTTTAAATACTCTAAAACGGCGTTTTGTATACTTTTGCATGCTTAAAACAGCAATTTTATCTTGATTTCACCAACATTAGCCATTATACACGACAGAAATATGAATATGACAGTTTAAATACTTGAATACAGTATTTTATATGTTTTTGCAAGCTGAAAACAGCTATTTTATCTTGATTTTGCAAACATAAGCCATTACACCCGACATATACATGAACATGACAGTTTAAAAACTTGAAAACTGCGTTTTGTATGCTTTTGCATGCTTAAAACAGCAATTTTATGTTTATTTCACCAGCATTAGACATTATACACGACAGAAACATGAATATGTCAGTTTATACACTTGAAAACAGCATTTTGTATGTTTTTGCAAGCTGAAAAGAGCTATTTTATCTTGATTTCGCATACATAAGCCATTACACACGACATATACATGAATATGACAGTTTAAATAATTTAAAACAGCGTTTTGTATGCTTTTGAATGTTTAGTAAAGCAATTTTATCTTGATTTCACCAACATTAGCCATTATTCACGACAGTAACATGAATATGAGAGTTTAAATACTTGAAAACAGCATTTTGTATGTTTTTGCCAGCTGAAAACAGCTATTTTATCTTGATTTTGTAAACATAAGCCATTACACACGACACATACATTATTATGACAGTTTAAATACTTAAAAACGGGGTTTTGTATGCATTTGCATGCTTAAAACAGCAATTTTATCTTGATTTCCACAACATTAGTCATAATACACGACAAAAACATGAATATGTCAGTGTAAATACTTGAAAACAGCATTTTGTATGTTTTTGCCAGCTGAAAACAGCTCATTTATCTTGATTTTGTAAACATAAGCCATTACACACGACACATATATGAATATGACAGTTTAAATACTTGAAAACGGCGTTTTGTATGCTTTTGCATGCTTAAAACAGCAATTTTATCTTGATTTCCACAACATTAGTCATAATACACGACAGAAACATGAATATGTCAGTGTAAATACTTGAAAACAGCATTTTGTATGTTTTTGCAAGCTTAAAACAGCTATTTTATCTTGATTTTGCAAACATAAGCCATTACACACGACATATACATGACTATGACAGTATAAATACTTGAAAGCAGCACTTTGTATGTTTTTGCAAGCTGAAAACAGCTATTTTATCTAGATTTTGCAATCATAAGCCATTACACACGACATATACATGAATATGACTGTATAAATACTTGAAAACGGTGTTTTGTATGCTTTTGCATGCTTAAAATAACAATTTTATCTTGATTTCATCAACATTACCCATTATACACGACGAAAACTTAAATATAACAGTTTAAATACTTGAAAACAGCATTTTGTATCTTTTTGCCAGCTGAAAACAGCTATTTTATCTTGATTTTGTAAACATAAGCCATTACACACAACACATATATGAATATGACAGTTTAAATACTTGAAAACGGCGTTTTGTATGCTTTTGCATGCTTAAAACAGCAATTTTATCTTGATTACACCAACATTAGCCATTATACACGACATATACATGAATATGACAGTTCAAATACTTGAAAACAGCATTTTGTATGTTTTTGCAAGCTGAAAACAGCAATTTTATCTTATTTTGCAAACATAAGCCATTACACACGACATATACAAGAATATGACAGTTTAAATACTTGAAAACAGCATTTTGTATGTTTTTGCAAGCTAAAAACGGATATTTTATCTTGATTTTGTAAACATAAGCCATTACACACGACATATACATGAATATTACAGTTTAAATACTTGAAAACGGCGTTTTGTATGCTTTTGCATGCTTAAAACAGCAATTTTAACTTAATTTCCACAACATTAGTCATAATACACGACAGAAACATGAATATGTCAGTTTAAATACTTGAAAACAGCATTTTGTATGTTTTTGCAAGCTGAAAACAGCTATTTTATCTAGATTTTGCAATCATAAGCCATTACACACGACATATACATGAATATGACAGTTTAAATACTTGAAAACGGTGTTTTGTATGCTTTTGCATGCTTAAAGCAGCAATTTTATATTGATTTCACCAACATTACCCATTATACACGACGAAAACTTAAATATAACAGTTAAAATACTTGAAAACAGCATTTTGTATGTTTTTGCAAGCTGAAAACAACTATTTTATCTTGATTTTGCAAACATAATCCATTACACACGACGTATACGTGAATATGACTGTATAAATACTTGAAAACGGTGTTTTGTAAGCTTTTGCATGCTTAAAACAACAATTTTATCTTGATTTCATCAACATTATCCATTATACACGACAAAAACTTAAATATAACAGTTTAAATACTTGAAAACAGCATTTTGTATGTTTTTGCAAGCTAAAAACAACTATTTTATCTTGATTTTGCAAACATAATCCATTACACGCGACATATACGTGAATATGACTGTATAAATACTTGAAAACGGTGTTTTGTAAGCTTTTGCATGCTTAAAACAACAATTTTATCTTGATTTCATCAACATTACCCATTATACACGACGAAAACTTAAATATAACAGTTTAATTACTTGAAAACAGCATTTTGTATGCTTTTGCCAGCTGAAAACAGCTATTTTATCTTCATTTTGTAAACATAAGCCATTACACACGACATATACATGAATATGACAGTTTAAATACTTAAAAACGGCGTTTTGTATGCTTTTGCATGCTTAAAACAGCAATTTTATCTTGATTTCACCAACATTAGCCATTATACACGACATATACATGAATATGACAGTTCAAATACTTGAAAACAGCATTTTGTATGTTTTTGCAAGCTGAAAACAGCAATTTTATCTTATTTTGCTAACATTAGCCATTACACACGACATTTACATGAATATGACAGTTTAAATACTTGAAAACAGCATTTTGTATGTTTTTGCAAGCTAAAAACGGATATTTTATCTTGATTTTTCAAACATAAGCCATTACACATGACACATATATGAATATGAGAGTTTAAATACTTGAAAACGGCGTTTTGTATGCTTTTGCATGCTTAAAACAGCAATTTTATCTTGATTTCACCAACATTAGCCATTATACACGACAGAAACATAAATATGACAGTTTTAATAGTTGAAAACAGCATTTTGTATGTTTTTGAAAGGTTACAACAGCTATTTTATCTTGATTTTGCGAACATAAGCCATTACTCACGACATATACATGAATATGACAGTTTAAATTCTTGAAAACAGCATTTTGTATGTTTTTGCAAGCGGAAAACAGCTATGTTATCTTGATTTTTCAAACATAAGCCATTACACACGACATATACATGAATATGACAGTTTAAATACTTAAAAACGGCGTTTTGTATGCTTTTGCATGCTTAAAACAGCAATTTTATCTTGATTTCACCAACATTAGCCATTATACACATGAATATGACAGTTCAAATACTTGCAAACAGCATTTTGTATGTTTTTGCAAGCTAAAAACGGATATTTTATCTTGATTTTTCAAACATAAGCCATTACACACGACATATACATGACTATGACAGTTTAAATACTTGAAAACAGCATTTTGTATGTTTTTGCAAGCGGAAAACAGCTATTTTATCTTGATTTTTCAAACATAAGCCATTACACACGACATATACATTAATATGACAGTTTAAATACTTAAAAACGGCGTTTTGTATGCTTTTGCATGCTTAAAACAGCAATTTTATCTTGATTTCACCAACATTAGCCATTATACACGACATATACATGAAAATGACAGTTCAAATACTTGAAAACAGCATTTTGTATGTTTTTGCAAGCTGAAAACAGCTATTTTATCTTGATTTTGCAAACATATGCCATTACACACGACATATACATGACTATGACAGTTTAAATACTTGAAAACAGTACTTTGTATGTTTTTGCAAGCTGAAAACAGCTATTTTATCTTGATTTTGCAAACATAAGCCATTACACAAGACATATACATGAATATGACAGTTTAAATACTAAAAAATGGCGTTTTGTATGCTTTTGCATGCTTAAAACAGCAATTTTATCTTGATTTTACCAACATTAGCCATTATACATGACAGAAACAACAATATGACAGTTTTAATACTTGAAAACAGCGTTTGTATGTTTTTGAGAACTTATAACAGCTATTTTATCTAGATTTTGCAAACATAAGCCATTACACACGACATATACATGGCTATGAAAGTATAAATACTTGAAAGCAGCACTTTGTATGTTTTTGCAAGCTGAAAACAGCTATTTTATCTAGATTTTGCAATCATAAGCCATTACACACGACATATACATGAATATGACAGTTTAAATACTTGAAAACGATGTTTTGTATGCTTTTGCATGCTTAAAACAGCAATTTTATCTTGATTTCACCAACATTAGCCATTATACACGACGAAAACTTAAATATAACAGTTTAGATACTTGAAAACAGCATTTTGTATGTTTTTGCCAGCTGAAAACAGCTATTTTATCTTGATTTTGTAAAGATAAGCCATTACACACGACACATACATTATTATGACAGTTTATGTACTTGAAAACGGCGTTTTGTATGCTTTTGCATGCATAAAACAGCAATTTTATCTTGATTTCCACAACATTAGTCATAATACACGACGGAAACATGAATATGTCAGTTTAAATACTTGAAAACAGCATTTTGTATGTTTTCGCAAGCAAAAAACAACTATTTTATCTTGATTTTGCAAACATAAGCCATTACACACGACATATACGTGAATATGACTGTATAAATACTTGAAAACGGTGTTTTGTATGGTTTTGCATGCTTAAAACAGCAATTTTATCTTGATTTCACCAACATTAGCCATTATGCACGACAGAAACATAAATATGACAGTTTTAATACTTGAAAACAGCATTTTGTATGTTTTTGCAAGCTTAAAACAGCTATTTTATCTTGATTTTGCAAACATAAGCCATTACTCACGACATATACCTGAATATGACAGTTTAAATTCTTGAAAACAGCATTTTGTATGTTTTTGCAAGCGGAAAACAGCTATTTTATCTTGATTTTTCAAACATAAGCCATTACACACGACATATACATTAATATGACAGTTTAAATACTTAAAAACGGCGTTTTGTATGCTTTTGCATGCTTAAAACAGCAATTTTATCTTGATTTCACCATCATTAGCCATTATACACGACATATACATGAATATGACAGTTCAAATACTTGAAAACAGCATTTTGTATGTTTTTGCAAACTGAAAACAGCAATTTTATCTTATTTTGCAAACATGAGCCATTACACACGACATATACATGAATATGACAGTTTAAATACTTGAAAACAGCATTTTGTATGTTTTTGCAAGCTAAGAACGGATATTTTATCTTGATTTTTCAAACATAAGCCATTACACACGACATATACATGACTATGACAGTTTAAATACTTGAAAACAGCATTTTGTATATTTTGCAAGCTGAAAACAGCTATTTTATCTTGATTTTGCAAACATAAGCCATTACACACGATATATACATAAATATGACAGTTTAAATTCTTTAAAACAGCGTTTTGCATGCTTTTGCATGCTTAAAACAGCAATTTTATCTTGATTTCACCAACATTAGCCATTATACACGACAGAAACATAAATATGACAGTTTAGATACTTGAATACAGCATTTTGTATGTTTTTGCAAACTGAAAACAGCTATTTTATCTTGATATTGTAAACATAAGCCATTACACACGACACATACATGAATATGACAGTTTAAATTCTTGAAAACGGCGTTTTGTATGCTTTTGCATGCTTAAAACAGCAATTTTAACTTGATTTCCACAACATTAGTCATAATACACGACAGAAACATGAACATGTCAGTTTAAATACTTGAAAACAGCATTTTGTATGTATTCGCAAGATGAAAACAACTACTTTATCTTGATTTTGCAAACATAAGCCATTACACACGACATAAACATGAATATGATAGTTTAAATACTTAAAAACGGTGTTTTGTATGCTTTTGCATGCTTAAAACAGCAATTTTATCTTGATTTCACCAACATGAGCCATTATACACGACGAAAACTTAAATATAACAGTTTAAATACTTGAAAACAGCATTTTGTATGTTTTTGCCAGCTGAAAACAGCTATTTTATCTTGATTTTGTAAACATAAGCCATTACACACGACACATACATTATTATGACAGTTTAAATACTTGAAAACGGCGTTTTGTATACTTTTGCATGCATAAAACAGTAATTTTATCTTGATTTCCACAACATTAGTCATAATACAGGACAGAAACATGAATATGTCAGTTTAATCACTTGAAAACAGCATTTTGTATGTTTTTGCAAGATGAAAACAACTACTTTATCTTGATTTTGCAAACATAAGCCATTACACACGACATAAACATGAATATGATAGTTTAAATACTTAAAAACGGCGTTTTGTATGCTTTTGCATGCTTAAAACAGCAATTTTAACTTAATTTCCACAACATTAGTCATAATACACGACAGAAACATGAATATGTCAGTTTAAATACTTGAAAACAGCATTTTGTATGTTTTTGCAAGCTGAAAACAGCTATTTTATCTAGATTTTGCAATCATAAGCCATTACACACGACATATACATGAATATGACAGTTTAAATACTTGAAAACGGTGTTTTGTATGCTTTTGCATGCTTAAAGCAGCAATTTTATATTGATTTCACCAACATTACCCATTATACACGACGAAAACTTAAATATAACAGTTAAAATACTTGAAAACAGCATTTTGTATGTTTTTGCAAGCTAAAAACAACTATTTTATCTTGATTTTGCAAACATAATCCATTACACACGACATATACGTGAATATGACTGTATAAATACTTGAAAACGGTGTTTTGTAAGCTTTTGCATGCTTAAAACAACAATTTTATCTTGATTTCATCAACATTATCCATTATACACGACAAAAACTTAAATATAACAGTTTAAATACTTGAAAACAGCATTTTGTATGTTTTTGCAAGCTAAAAACAACTATTTTATCTTGATTTTGCAAACATAATCCATTACACACGACATATACGTGAATATGACTGTATAAATACTTGAAAACGGTGTTTTGTAAGCTTTTGCATGCTTAAAACAACAATTTTATCTTGATTTCATCAACATTACCCATTATACACGACGAAAACTTAAATATAACAGTTTAATTACTTGAAAACAGCATTTTGTATGCTTTTGCCAGCTGAAAACAGCTATTTTATCTTCATTTTGTAAACATAAGCCATTACACACGACATATACATGAATATGACAGTTTAAATACTTAAAAACGGCGTTTTGTATGCTTTTGCATGCTTAAAACAGCAATTTTATCTTGATTTCACCAACATTAGCCATTATACACGACATATACATGAATATGACAGTTCAAATACTTGAAAACAGCATTTTGTATGTTTTTGCAAGCTGAAAACAGCAATTTTATCTTATTTTGCTAACATTAGCCATTACACACGACATTTACATGAATATGACAGTTTAAATACTTGAAAACAGCATTTTGTATGTTTTTGCAAGCTAAAAACGGATATTTTATCTTGATTTTTCAAACATAAGCCATTACACATGACACATATATGAATATGAGAGTTTAAATACTTGAAAACGGCGTTTTGTATGCTTTTGCATGCTTAAAACAGCAATTTTATCTTGATTTCACCAACATTAGCCATTATACACGACAGAAACATAAATATGACAGTTTTTATAGTTGAAAACAGCATTTTGTATGTTTTTGAAAGGTTACAACAGCTATTTTATCTTGATTTTGCGAACATAAGCCATTACTCACGACATATACATGAATATGACAGTTTAAATTCTTGAAAACAGCATTTTGTATGTTTTTGCAAGCGGAAAACAGCTATGTTATCTTGATTTTTCAAACATAAGCCATTACACACGACATATACATGAATATGACAGTTTAAATACTTAAAAACGGCGTTTTGTATGCTTTTGCATGCTTAAAACAGCAATTTTATCTTGATTTCACCAACATTAGCCATTATACACATGAATATGACAGTTCAAATACTTGCAAACAGCATTTTGTATGTTTTTGCAAGCTAAAAACGGATATTTTATCTTGATTTTTCAAACATAAGCCATTACACACGACATATACATGACTATGACAGTTTAAATACTTGAAAACAGCATTTTGTATGTTTTTGCAAGCGGAAAACAGCTATTTTATCTTGATTTTTCAAACATAAGCCATTACACACGACATATACATTAATATGACAGTTTAAATACTTAAAAACGGCGTTTTGTATGCTTTTGCATGCTTAAAACAGCAATTTTATCTTGATTTCACCAACATTAGCCATTATACACGACATATACATGAAAATGACAGTTCAAATACTTGAAAACAGCATTTTGTATGTTTTTGCAAGCTGAAAACAGCTATTTTATCTTGATTTTGCAAACATATGCCATTACACACGACATATACATGACTATGACAGTTTAAATACTTGAAAACAGTACTTTGTATGTTTTTGCAAGCTGAAAACAGCTATTTTATCTTGATTTTGCAAACATAAGCCATTACACAAGACATATACATGAATATGACAGTTTAAATACTAAAAAATGGCGTTTTGTATGCTTTTGCATGCTTAAAACAGCAATTTTATCTTGATTTTACCAACATTAGCCATTATACATGACAGAAACAACAATATGACAGTTTTAATACTTGAAAACAGCGTTTGTATGTTTTTGAGAACTTATAACAGCTATTTTATCTAGATTTTGCAAACATAAGCCATTACACACGACATATACATGGCTATGAAAGTATAAATACTTGAAAGCAGCACTTTGTATGTTTTTGCAAGCTGAAAACAGCTATTTTATCTAGATTTTGCAATCATAAGCCATTACACACGACATATACATGAATATGACAGTTTAAATACTTGAAAACGATGTTTTGTATGCTTTTGCATGCTTAAAACAGCAATTTTATCTTGATTTCACCAACATTAGCCATTATACACGACGAAAACTTAAATATAACAGTTTAGATACTTGAAAACAGCATTTTGTATGTTTTTGCCAGCTGAAAACAGCTATTTTATCTTGATTTTGTAAAGATAAGCCATTACACACGACACATACATTATTATGACAGTTTATATACTTGAAAACGGCGTTTTGTATGCTTTTGCATGCATAAAACAGCAATTTTATTTTGATTTCCACAACATTAGTCATAATACACGACGGAAACATGAATATGTCAGTTTAAATACTTGAAAACAGCATTTTGTATGTTTTCGCAAGCAAAAAACAACTATTTTATCTTGATTTTGCAAACATAAGCCATTACACACGACATATACGTGAATATGACTGTATAAATACTTGAAAACGGTGTTTTGTATGGTTTTGCATGCTTAAAACAGCAATTTTATCTTGATTTCACCAACATTAGCCATTATGCACGACAGAAACATAAATATGACAGTTTTAATACTTGAAAACAGCATTTTGTATGTTTTTGCAAGCTTAAAACAGCTATTTTATCTTGATTTTGCAAACATAAGCCATTACTCACGACATATACCTGAATATGACAGTTTAAATTCTTGAAAACAGCATTTTGTATGTTTTTGCAAGCGGAAAACAGCTATTTTATCTTGATTTTTCAAACATAAGCCATTACACACGACATATACATTAATATGACAGTTTAAATACTTAAAAACGGCGTTTTGTATGCTTTTGCATGCTTAAAACAGCAATTTTATCTTGATTTCACCATCATTAGCCATTATACACGACATATACATGAATATGACAGTTCAAATACTTGAAAACAGCATTTTGTATGTTTTTGCAAACTGAAAACAGCAATTTTATCTTATTTTGCAAACATAAGCCATTACACACGACATATACATGAATATGACAGTTTAAATACTTGAAAACAGCATTTTGTATGTTTTTGCAAGCTAAGAACGGATATTTTATCTTGATTTTTCAAACATAAGCCATTACACACGACATATACATGACTATGACAGTTTAAATACTTGAAAACAGCATTTTGTATATTTTGCAAGCTGAAAACAGCTATTTTATCTTGATTTTGCAAACATAAGCCATTACACACGATATATACATAAATATGACAGTTTAAATTCTTTAAAACAGCGTTTTGCATGCTTTTGCATGCTTAAAACAGCAATTTTATCTTGATTTCACCAACATTAGCCATTATACACGACAGAAACATAAATATGACAGTTTAGATACTTGAATACAGCATTTTGTATGTTTTTGCAAACTGAAAACAGCTATTTTATCTTGATATTGTAAACATAAGCCATTACACACGACACATACATGAATATGACAGTTTAAATTCTTGAAAACGGCGTTTTGTATGCTTTTGCATGCTTAAAACAGCAATTTTAACTTGATTTCCACAACATTAGTCATAATACACGACAGAAACATGAACATGTCAGTTTAAATACTTGAAAACAGCATTTTGTATGTATTCGCAAGATGAAAACAACTACTTTATCTTGATTTTGCAAACATAAGCCATTACACACGACATAAACATGAATATGATAGTTTAAATACTTAAAAACGGTGTTTTGTATGCTTTTGCATGCTTAAAACAGCAATTTTATCTTGATTTCACCAACATGAGCCATTATACACGACGAAAACTTAAATATAACAGTTTAAATACTTGAAAACAGCATTTTGTATGTTTTTGCCAGCTGAAAACAGCTATTTTATCTTGATTTTGTAAACATAAGCCATTACACACGACACATACATTATTATGACAGTTTAAATACTTGAAAACGGCGTTTTGTATACTTTTGCATGCATAAAACAGTAATTTTATCTTGATTTCCACAACATTAGTCATAATACAGGACAGAAACATGAATATGTCAGTTTAATCACTTGAAAACAGCATTTTGTATGTTTTCGCAAGCTAAAAACAACTATTTTATCTTGATTTTGCAAACATAAGCCATTACACACGACATATACGTGAATATGACTGTATAAATACTTGAAAACGGTGTTTTGTATGCTTTTGCATGCTTAAAACAGCAATTTTATCTTGATTTCACCAACATTACCCATTATACACGACGAAAACTTAAATATAACAGTTTCAATACTTGAAAACAGCATTTTGTATGTTTTCGCAAGCTAAAAACAACTATTTTATCTTGATTTTGCAAACATAATCCATTACACACGACATATACGTGAATATGACTGTATAAATACTTGAAAACGGTGTTTTGTATGCTTTTGCATGCTTAAAACAACAATTTTATCTTGATTTCGTCAACATTACCCATTATACACGACGAAAACTTAAATATAACAGTTTAAATACTTGAAAACAGCATTTTGTATGTTTTTGCCAGCTGAAAACAGCTATTTTATCTTGATTTTGTAAACATAAGCCATTACACACGACACATATATGAATATGATAGTTTAAATACTTGAAAACGGCGTTTTGTATGCTTTTGCATGCTTAAAACAGCAATTTTATCTTGATTTTACCAACATTAGCCATCATACACGACAGAAACATGAATATGATAGTTTAAATACTTGAAAACAGCATTTTTCATGTTTCTGCAAGCTGAAAACAGCTATTTTATCTTGATTTTGCAAACATAAGCCATTACGCACGACATAAACATGAATATAACAGTTAAAATACTTGAAAACAGCATTTTGAATGTTTTTGCAAGCTGAAAACAGATATTTTATCTTGATTTTTCAAACATAAGCCATAACACACGACATATACATGAATATGACAGTTTAAGTACTTGAAAACAGCATTTTGTATGTTTTTGCAAACTGAAAACAGCTATTTTATCTTGATATTGTAAACATAAGCCATTACTTGACTGGAAGGGTTGATGAAGACAAACGAAAATTACTGGAATTCAGTCAATTTTATTATTAAAAATAATCACGCGTTTAAATTCAATGAAACAAAAATAATAGACAAAGAAAAAAATCTAAATAAGAGACTGACGCTTGAAATGCTACATATTCAACAGGATAAAAATAATGTTAATTTCAGGACGGACACTTTATACATAAGTAAAATCTACACTAATGTTTTAAAATATAATTTAAATAATAAAGATAAAATTCATACACAATAAAAAATACATTTTCTAAATAAACGCAAAAAACATAAAGTAAAAATTTTTTAAAAAAACCGCGGGAAAAAAATTATATGTTTTAACTTGCCAAACAAACATTACTTAAGTAGAGTTCCATGGGTGTGGTACGCAGAACTTTTGTTCTTAGTTTTTATTTTTTGACCTATGTTAAATATTTTTATACTTTTGACGGTATCCAATTGCTCCAGATGGCATTTATTTTTAAATATTGTTATATATTAAATATTATACCATTTTAAATTTTCTCATGTAAGTAGTTCTGTATTATATATATATGTATACACATGTGCATAATTGTAATTGTAAATTTATGTTTGTAATTATACTTCAGCTCCTGAAAAAGGCGCAAGAGGAGCCGAAACCGGTCGACAGAGAAAAAAATTGTTATAATAAAATTGACTGAATTCCAGTAATTTTCGTTTGTCTTCATAAGCCATTACACACGACACATACATGAATATGACAGTTTAAATTCTTGAAAACGGCGTTTTTTATGCTTTTGCATGCTTAAAACAGCAATTTTATCTTGATTTCACCAACATTAGCCATTATACACGACAGAAACATGAATATGACAGTTTAAATACTTGAAAACAGCATTTAGTATGTTTTTGCAAGCTGAAAACTGCTATTTTATCTTGATTTTGCAAACATAAGCTATTACACACGACATATATATGAATATGACAGTTTAAATACCTAAAAACGGCGTTTTGCATGCTTTTGCATGCTTAAAAAAGCAATTTTATCTTGATTTTACAAACATTAGCCATCATACACGACAGAAACATGAATATGATAGTTTAAATACTTGAAAACAGTATTTTTCATGTTTCTGCAAGCTGAAAACAGCTATTTTATCTTGATTTTGCAAACAAAAGCCATTACACACGACATATACATGAATATGACAGTTTAAATTCTTGAATACGGCGTTTTGTATGCTTTTGCATGCTTAAAACAGCAATTTTATCTTTAATTCACAAACATTAGCCATTATACACGACAGAAACATGAATATGATAGTTTAAATACTTAAAAACAGCATTTTGTATGTATTTGCAAGCTGAAAACAGCTATTTTATCTTGATTTTGCAAACACAAGCCATTACACACGACATATCCATGAATATGACAGTTTAAATACTTGAAAAAGGCGTTTTTTATGCTTTTGCATGCTTAAAACAGCAATTTTATCTTGATTTCACCAACATTAGCCATTATAAATGACAGAAACATCAATATGACAGTTTTAATACTTGAAAACAGCGTTTGTATGTTTTTGAGAACTTATAACAGCTATTTTATCTAGATTTTGCAAACATAAGCCATTACGCATGACAAATACATGAATATGCCATTTTAAATACTTGAAAACGGCGTTTTGTATGCTTTTGCATGCTTAAAACAGCAATTTTATCTTGATTTCACCAACATTAGCCATTATACACGACAGAAACATGAATATGTCAGTTTAAATACTTGAAAACAGCATTTTGTATGTATTCGCAAGATGAAAACAACTACTTTATCTTGATTTTGTAAACATAAGCCATTACACACGACACATACATGAATATGACAGTTTAAATAATTGAAAACGGCATTTTGTATGCTTTTGCATGCTTAAAACAGCAATTTTATCTTGATTTCACCAACATTAGCCATTATACACGACAGAAACATGAATATGACATTTTAAATACTTGAAAACAGCATTTAGTATGTTTTTGCAAGCTGAAAACAGCTATTTTATCTTGATTTTGCAAACATAAGCCGTTACACACGACATATACATGAATATGACAGTTTAAATACTTGAAAACAGCATTTTGTATGCTTTTGCAAGCTGAAAACAGCTATTTTATCTTGATTTTACAAACATAAGCCATTACACACGACATATACATGAATATGACAGTTTAAATACTTGAAAACAGCATTTTGTATGTTTTTGCAAGCTAAGAACGGATATTTTATCTTGATTTTTCAAACATAAGCCATTACACACGACATATACATGACTATGACAGTTTAAATACTTGAAAACAGCATTTTGTATATTTTGCAAGCTGAAAACAGCTATTTTATCTTGATTTTGCAAACATAAGCCATTACACACGATATATACATAAATATGACAGTTTAAATTCTTTAAAACAGCGTTTTGCATGCTTTTGCATGCTTAAAACAGCAATTTTATCTTGATTTCACCAACATTAGCCATTATACACGACAGAAACATAAATATGACAGTTTAGATACTTGAATACAGCATTTTGTATGTTTTTGCAAACTGAAAACAGCTATTTTATCTTGATATTGTAAACATAAGCCATTACACACGACACATACATGAATATGACAGTTTAAATTCTTGAAAACGGCGTTTTGTATGCTTTTGCATGCTTAAAACAGCAATTTTAACTTGATTTCCACAACATTAGTCATAATACACGACAGAAACATGAACATGTCAGTTTAAATACTTGAAAACAGCATTTTGTATGTATTCGCAAGATGAAAACAACTACTTTATCTTGATTTTGCAAACATAAGCCATTACACACGACATAAACATGAATATGATAGTTTAAATACTTAAAAACGGTGTTTTGTATGCTTTTGCATGCTTAAAACAGCAATTTTATCTTGATTTCACCAACATGAGCCATTATACACGACGAAAACTTAAATATAACAGTTTAAATACTTGAAAACAGCATTTTGTATGTTTTTGCCAGCTGAAAACAGCTATTTTATCTTGATTTTGTAAACATAAGCCATTACACACGACACATACATTATTATGACAGTTTAAATACTTGAAAACGGCGTTTTGTATACTTTTGCATGCATAAAACAGTAATTTTATCTTGATTTCCACAACATTAGTCATAATACAGGACAGAAACATGAATATGTCAGTTTAATCACTTGAAAACAGCATTTTGTATGTTTTCGCAAGCTAAAAACAACTATTTTATCTTGATTTTGCAAACATAAGCCATTACACACGACATATACGTGAATATGACTGTATAAATACTTGAAAACGGTGTTTTGTATGCTTTTGCATGCTTAAAACAGCAATTTTATCTTGATTTCACCAACATTACCCATTATACACGACGAAAACTTAAATATAACAGTTTCAATACTTGAAAACAGCATTTTGTATGTTTTCGCAAGCTAAAAACAACTATTTTATCTTGATTTTGCAAACATAATCCATTACACACGACATATATGTGAATATGACTGTATAAATACTTGAAAACGGTGTTTTGTATGCTTTTGCATGCTTAAAACAACAATTTTATCTTGATTTCGTCAACATTACCCATTATACACGACGAAAACTTAAATATAACAGTTTAAATACTTGAAAACAGCATTTTGTATGTTTTTGCCAGCTGAAAACAGCTATTTTATCTTGATTTTGTAAACATAAGCCATTACACACGACACATATATGAATATGATAGTTTAAATACTTGAAAACGGCGTTTTGTATGCTTTTGCATGCTTAAAACAGCAATTTTATCTTGATTTTACCAACATTAGCCATCATACACGACAGAAACATGAATATGATAGTTTAAATACTTGAAAACAGCATTTTTCATGTTTCTGCAAGCTGAAAACAGCTATTTTATCTTGATTTTGCAAACATAAGCCATTACGCACGACATAAACATGAATATAACAGTTAAAATACTTGAAAACAGCATTTTGAATGTTTTTGCAAGCTGAAAACAGATATTTTATCTTGATTTTTCAAACATAAGCCATAACACACGACATATACATGAATATGACAGTTTAAGTACTTGAAAACAGCATTTTGTATGTTTTTGCAAACTGAAAACAGCTATTTTATCTTGATATTGTAAACATAAGCCATTACTTGACTGGAAGGGTTGATGAAGACAAACGAAAATTACTGGAATTCAGTCAATTTTATTATTAAAAATAATCACGCGTTTAAATTCAATGAAACAAAAATAATAGACAAAGAAAAAAATCTAAATAAGAGACTGACGCTTGAAATGCTACATATTCAACAGGATAAAAATAATGTTAATTTCAGGACGGACACTTTATACATAAGTAAAATCTACACTAATGTTTTAAAATATAATTTAAATAATAAAGATAAAATTCATACACAATAAAAAATACATTTTCTAAATAAACGCAAAAAACATAAAGTAAAAATTTTTTAAAAAAACCGCGGGAAAAAAATTATATGTTTTAACTTGCCAAAACAAACATTACTTAAGTAGAGTTCCATGGGTGTGGTACGCAGAACTTTTGTTCTTAGTTTTTATTTTTTGACCTATGTTAAATATTTTTATACTTTTGACGGTATCCAATTGCTCCAGATGGCATTTATTTTTAAATATTGTTATATATTAAATATTATACCATTTTAAATTTTCTCATGTAAGTAGTTCTGTATTATATATATATGTATACACATGTGCATAATTGTAATTGTAAATTTATGTTTGTAATTATACTTCAGCTCCTGAAAAAGGCGCAAGAGGAGCCGAAACCGGTCGACAGAGAAAAAAATTGTTATAATAAAATTGACTGAATTCCAGTAATTTTCGTTTGTCTTCATAAGCCATTACACACGACACATACATGAATATGACAGTTTAAATTCTTGAAAACGGCGTTTTTTATGCTTTTGCATGCTTAAAACAGCAATTTTATCTTGATTTCACCAACATTAGCCATTATACACGACAGAAACATGAATATGACAGTTTAAATACTTGAAAACAGCATTTAGTATGTTTTTGCAAGCTGAAAACTGCTATTTTATCTTGATTTTGCAAACATAAGCTATTACACACGACATATATATGAATATGACAGTTTAAATACCTAAAAACGGCGTTTTGCATGCTTTTGCATGCTTAAAAAAGCAATTTTATCTTGATTTTACAAACATTAGCCATCATACACGACAGAAACATGAATATGATAGTTTAAATACTTGAAAACAGTATTTTTCATGTTTCTGCAAGCTGAAAACAGCTATTTTATCTTGATTTTGCAAACAAAAGCCATTACACACGACATATACATGAATATGACAGTTTAAATTCTTGAATACGGCGTTTTGTATGCTTTTGCATGCTTAAAACAGCAATTTTATCTTTAATTCACAAACATTAGCCATTATACACGACAGAAACATGAATATGATAGTTTAAATACTTAAAAACAGCATTTTGTATGTATTTGCAAGCTGAAAACAGCTATTTTATCTTGATTTTGCAAACACAAGCCATTACACACGACATATCCATGAATATGACAGTTTAAATACTTGAAAAAGGCGTTTTTTATGCTTTTGCATGCTTAAAACAGCAATTTTATCTTGATTTCACCAACATTAGCCATTATAAATGACAGAAACATCAATATGACAGTTTTAATACTTGAAAACAGCGTTTGTATGTTTTTGAGAACTTATAACAGCTATTTTATCTAGATTTTGCAAACATAAGCCATTACGCATGACAAATACATGAATATGCCATTTTAAATACTTGAAAACGGCGTTTTGTATGCTTTTGCATGCTTAAAACAGCAATTTTATCTTGATTTCACCAACATTAGCCATTATACACGACAGAAACATGAATATGTCAGTTTAAATACTTGAAAACAGCATTTTGTATGTATTCGCAAGATGAAAACAACTACTTTATCTTGATTTTGTAAACATAAGCCATTACACACGACACATACATGAATATGACAGTTTAAATAATTGAAAACGGCATTTTGTATGCTTTTGCATGCTTAAAACAGCAATTTTATCTTGATTTCACCAACATTAGCCATTATACACGACAGAAACATGAATATGACATTTTAAATACTTGAAAACAGCATTTAGTATGTTTTTGCAAGCTGAAAACAGCTATTTTATCTTGATTTTGCAAACATAAGCCGTTACACACGACATATACATGAATATGACAGTTTAAATACTTGAAAACAGCATTTTGTATGCTTTTGCAAGCTGAAAACAGCTATTTTATCTTGATTTTACAAACATAAGTCATTACACATGACATATACATTAATATGACAGTTTAAATACTTGAAAACGGCGTTTTGTATGCTTTTGCATGCTTAAAACAGCAATTTTATCTTGATTTCAGCAACATTAGCCATTATACACGACAGAAACATGAATATGACAGTTTAAATACTTGAATACAGCATTTTGTATGTTTTTGCAAGCTGAAAACAGCTATTTTATCTTGATTTTGCAAACATAAGCCATTACACACGACATATATATATATATATATATATATATATATATATATATATATATATATATATATATATATATATATATATTATTTTTTGTTCGTGTATATCGTATTTTTAATTAATTGTATATATAAAATATACACGAACAAAAAATAATATATATATACATATATATATATATATATATATATATATATATATATATATATATATATATATATATATATACTCATTTTACATGTTATTTGCCTATGCCAACCTTTACGTGGAACACACGGTATATATATATATATATATATATATATATATATATATATATATATATATATATATATATATATATATATTAAGTAACCGTACTTTAGGTTCGCTTAAAAAAATTTATTTGTTTATTACAACGAAGGTAGATTCATTTAACAGATGTTTATTGTTCAATGTTTACAGTATAACTAACTACAATTTTCTTATTCTAATCTTATATACTACAGATAACATATGTAACAAGAGTATCTGGGAGACTGCTAGCGTCAGCCGGTCCCACTGGATGTGGTCATCTAACTCCTTCCTCCTTAAAATTGAGCGTCACCGGGTAAGTCCAGCTGGGGTCGCTCAGGATGGGTTGAACAGCTTGGCTGAAGTTCTATGTCCTGGTTCGAAGTTCTTGCAGGATTCTTTGGGTTTTGGAATTTTTTCCTGAGGAAAATAACAAGCAAAACAATAGCAATGATTAACAAGATAACATATAATGTTGCTATCGAGTAATCTGTAGCGTCGGCGGCGTTGTAGTCTTCGACGTCTTGAAACTTGTTAACTGGTAGTTTGAGATCTTGAATGTTGTTCAGTTCAACGGTCATTTTTGGTATTTGGTCTTCGGTTAGTTCAAATTTGTAATCTTCTAATATTATTGGCTTTCCAAATGTTCCTTCTCTAAAATTTAGGTTTTGATTTCTAAATTTTATTTGACAATCATCTTCTTTAATGAGGAATATTCCTTGCAGTGTTCTAATTTCATCGCCGCGTTCGCATGATGCATGGAGGGTTTCTTGAATTGGAAATACAATGAGAAATTGGTTTATTTCTTCAATGGTTTCTACATGGTTTCTTTTCAAAGTGATCTTCGTATATTGACAGTTCTTGTTATCGTTATGTAAGATGATGCTCTTTTCACAGGATTTGTCGTCTACTTCCTCTATCTTGTTTGGGCAATGATAAATAGTTCCTTTAGTACATATGGCGTTTAGAGATTTGATTTCACCATCAAAAGATCTTAAGAAGTATTCTTTATTTGGAACAACAGTCACAAATTCAATATCATGTTTACTTGGGACAGGTATAAGACGATATAATTCAAAGTCTATATCATAATTAATTGGAATTTCTAAAAAGTAAGTAATTTTATCTGAATATAATTTACAATTTACTGTAATTAATTTTTCAATTTCGGGTATATTTTCGAATGTCGGTTCTAAGGGGAAACTATTTTTATAATTTTTATAAATCCTATTTAATTCAAAATGGAGATAATTTATTTTTATAATACTTGGGTGCATCACGTGTAATTTACAAAAAGTTAGCGAATTTTCAATATCTTGCAATATAGATAATAATATGTTAAACAAATTGTTTAACTGACCGTAAATGTCAAGGATACTGAACTTAATTAAATTAGGGGTTCCGTCAACAATAATACGCAACAACTGCTCTATTTTGCTTTTAATTCTAATTCATTATGTTTAATTGTTTCAATAGTTTTATTCAATTTATCAACTAATTGATGGTTAAAAGAATATTGCTTCTTTAATTGTTCATTTAATTTATATTGATTATGTTCCAAATGGGCTAATATTTTCTTATATCGTTTTTCATCTTCGGCATCTAAATTTCCAGTAATTGATTTTATTATAGATCCTAAACCATCTATTAAACCTCGTTTTTGTCTAAATTTCTCATGATTAATAAATAAATGACTAATTTTTCATCTATTAAATTTTGAATATAATTAATTATTCTTATCATTATTCACAAATTTTGTTACATTAATATGGTTTGTTTCAATAGTTTGTTTCAAATTAATGTGTTGTATTTTCAAGTTATTGTATTGTTGGATAATAGGTTGTATCTCGTAAGAGTGCAGGAAGGTATGACGAGATCTTTGCAGTTTTGCTGGTCCTAGATTCAGTGTTAACAGTCCGGGGTTGTGAGTAATGTTCTTGATGTCTAGTCCGAGGGTGTATGTGAAGTACAGGGACCTGGAAGATCGGAGGCTTTATTAATTTTTCTCGGTCTTTTTATATTTGACAGGTGAATTTTAGATTGTTTTCTACTATCTTTTGGGTCTGTTTTAATTTCTGCAGTTTTCAAATTTTTATTTACTGCTTTAATTTTTTCCTTTTTAAATTTACTATGTTTCGTTTTATTTACTCTTTGTTTATTATGTACGTAAACAGTTTCAGGAATTTTTGGTGAATCTTCGCGATTTTGATTTAATTTATCCATTAATTTTTCTTTATTATTTCTCACACGTTCGTTTATATTTTTATATGCCAGTTTAGTTTTTTCTCTATGATTTTGTACGTAATCCTGCGTTACTTGTTTCTCTAATTCCACATCAAATGGAGAATTTGTTTCAAAATGTCCGTTAATAATTTCTATAGGTTTTAACCGGTTGATTTGTATGTGGTATTATTATAAGCGAGAAGAGCATAGTGTACTTTGTTTTCTATTATTACATTCTTAAACTGTTCTTGTTCATTAAATAATCGAATATGCTCCACGAGGGTTGAATGGAAACGTTCAACAAGTCCATTAGAATTTGGATGTTGTGAACATATGAAATGGATATCAATTTTGTGTAACATTAACATTTCTTTCAAAACAGTATTTTTGAATTCTAAGCCGTTATCTGATATTATTAATTTTGGGATACCATGATGAGAAAATAACTTTGTCAATTGATTAACAATTTCAATAGCATTAGTTGTTTTTACTTTATACGCTTGGGCGTATTTGGAAAAAGCGTCTATTATTGTAAGAAATTTACAATTTTCTAAACTTAAAGTATCAATATGAATGGTGTCAAGAGGTTTATTCGGGGTAGGTGTTATAGTATATTTCGGTTTAATTGGGTTGCGCTCATATTTTGATTTCAAGCAAACTTCACATTGATTAATATAATTAGAAATTGTTTTTACTTGATTTGGCCAATAATAAATTCTTTTTAATTGATGATGCGTTTCTTGAATACCGCGGTGGTTAGTCTTACTTTCGTGATAATTTTTTATCATGTCAGAAATGTTGTCGTGACGTTCTACGTCTATCAGTTTACTATTACTTTCAACAAGATGTAATTCTGAATTTTTAAAATATTTTTGAATAAAATTACTAAATTTTTCATATACTGGTTGTTCAAAATACAAGTAATATTTTACTTTAGGTACTATATAATTTTTAACAAAATCTATAACATCATTTTCGAAATTATTTTGTGAAATTTGAACATTTATTCTCATTTTATCTGTATGAAGTTTTGTTATTTTTGGTGTAGAAGGAGAATGAATTACTTCACTAATTATTATTTGATTTTTCCCTACATTAACAGGTGATTCACTGATAGGTATGCCGGTTATCGGATACTCTGGGTTTGAGTGAATGGTCGCGTCGCTATCGTCTGATTCCAAGTAATCATCGTTTCGTGTCTTATCATCTGTCTCCACTACGAGAGACTCACTATAATTTGGATTGTCATTATTTTCAAATTGTCTATTAAAATTATCCATATACTTAAAAAAGGCATCACAAGTAGTTTCGTCATTTTCTCATTTTCGTTCGCATTTATTTCATAGTTAGTTAGTTCAATGATTTTATAATTATTATCTGAGACTGTATTCTTACTTTCCAAATAAGTTTTATATTGAGTTATCAGGGGCTGACTTTCTGTAATTTCAGGGTCGGTGTGAATAATATTTAAATTTTTACAAGGGATTTGGCTCAGTGCATCTGCATTCGTATTTAATTTCCCTTTTTACCTCCCGCCTACCTCTAGGTAAGGGAGGTATTGTTTTTGGTCAAAAAATTGGGTAGTTAGCTTTCAATGAATAAGCTCGTTCCCTACAATACGATTTTACTATTTTCGCGATGATGTCTGTATGTATGTATGTATGTATGTATGTATGTATGTGTGTGTGTGTGTAGTCTGTGGCAATTTTTTCGTCTCGCATAACTCAAATACTATAATACCAAAAAATACAATTTTGTGAATTTTTGCTTCTTATATTTAAATGAAGAGCTGATTAGATTTTGGACAAAATTGGTCAACCGGAAGTAGCAGTTTACTTGAAGTCCTTAACAGTTTTTCGTGAAAAACACAATTAAATTTAATTTTTCAACAATTTATGTTATTTTGAAAGTTGAAGAATATTTAATTTTACATGTGTTTTGATTACACTAATTTTATTAATTTTCATTAGATTTAGAGATAATAAAATATAAAGAAATTAGATTTCACAAAAATCTTGCATTCCTAGTACACCATGAAAACATTTAAAAATTTTCAATTTTTTATGAAATATGACACATGTCATTGTGAGTGTGAAGCTATTTTCTTAGTGAAATATATGTCAAAAAATTAAATAAATATACGAAAGAAAATTAAAATTCTCAAATATAAATAGAAAATAAACAAATAAGAAGGTATGTTTCTATATGATCAAATAGTATTTTGTACCGTTTAAGAGTAGTATTGGGTGGGAGGTTATGTGCTGGCCACATCAGATTTTTTATAAACGATCTCATAATCAAACTCTTCTAATTTTAACCTCCATCTTACTAATTTTGAATTTAGTTCTTTCAATGAAAATAACCATTGCAATGGTTTATGATCAGTAATGATTTTAAATTTTCTGCCAAATAGATAAGGCCTAAAATATTTCGTTGCCCACACAATAGCAAGAAGTTCTTTTTCTATCGTTGAATAATTTTGTTCAGACTCATTAAGAGTCCTACTTGCATAGGCAATTGGTAAATCGGAACCAATCGGTCCTTGTGATAAAATGGCACCGATAGCGTGGTTACTGGCATCCGTTGTGAGGTTAAATGGTTTTTCGAAATTTGGGTATTGAAGTATTGGTTCGTTGACAAGAACGTTTTTACATGTGTTGAAACATTCAACATATTCCGGATCATTTAATTTTATTTCCGCTCCTTTCTTAAGGCATTTTGTCAAAGGTTTAGTTAATTGTGCAAAGTTTTTGATAAATTTTGATCGGTAATAACCGAGTAGTCCGAGAAAAGCTTTTATTTGTTTGGTTGTTTTGGGTATTGGGTAAGATTTTATTGCTTCGACTTTGTCCGGGTTAGGCTTGACACCTTCGGGGGTAACGACATGTCCTAAATAAGCGACTTCTCTTTTAAAGAATTCAGACTTGTCTAATTGAATTTTCAGATTTGTTTTTTTCAGTCTTTCAAACACGGCACGTAAACTTTCGATATGCTCTTGTAAACTTGTGCTAAAGATAATTACGTCATCAAGATATACAAGGCAAATGTCATTTATTAAACTACGCAAAACATTGTCCATAACGCGCTGGAATGTAGCAGGGGCATTTTTTAAGCCGAAAGGCATTCTAAGAAATTCATAGTGCCCGTTTTCTGTGCTAAATGCGGTTTTTGGAATATCATCTTTGGACATTTCAATTTGATGGAATCCCGACGCTAAATCTAATGTTGTAAAATATTGGCATCTTCCAAGTTTGTCTAATAAGGTGTTAATATTCGGGATTGGATATTTATCGTCAATTGTTTTTTCGTTGAGTTTTCTATAATCAATAACAATGCGCCATTTCTTTTTACAGGACGCATCTAACTTTTTCGGTACTATCCACACAGGGGATGACCATGGTGAATGCGAGGGTCTAATAATTTTTTGACTTAACATTTTTGAAATTTGATCTTGAACTTCTTTTCTATGAACTTCGGGGTCTCTGTATGTCTTAGTGTAGATAGGGAGTTCGTCTTTTGTTCTTATCTGGTGTTTTATTTCATTCGTGAATGTGAGAGTGTTATCGTCTGTATGAAAAATGTCCGAGTATTCTCTTATCAATTTTGTAATAGCTTCAGGCTTCTTCAGGGTTCATGTGTTCTGTACGAATTTTAGAAAAGTCAAAATTATTTTTTGATTTTTGAAAGAAATTTAAATTATTTATCTCAAATTTATCTAATGGTTCAGAAACAATTTTATTTGTTGTGTCGATGACACATTCCTTATCACTGGTATTAATGATAGGATAATAAATTTTGTAATTTTTTTATATTTGCAATACCTTCGGGAATTACTGGATTTTCAATTTGGGTTTGTTTTACAAATATGTCACCATTTTCAATATTATTAATGTGAAATTGTACAATTGTTTCAAAATTAGGTGGAATATTGACATAATGTGGTTTTGATGAAATTTTGTGATACTGCATTTTTATTTCACGTGTTGGAGTAATAATAACGTCTCGTGTAAGGTCAATAATGGCTTCTAAAATTTTTAAATTATCTAGACCTATTAAAATATCAAATTGACTATGAAAATCGAATAAATAATATTTTAAAGGAGTGTTAGGTTTATTAAACAATTTTGAACACGGTAAAGATAAGCTGAATTTTTCTACAGTTGTACCATGAGCTGTTGTAATTTTATATGGGTCACTTTTAATTTTATTATTATAAAATTTACTTGCAATTTCTGGTTTTATAAATGATCGTGTGCTACCTGTGTCAATTAATGCTTTTAAATTATGTTCTGGTAAAATTACAAAAGGTAGTTCACTTTGATTATGCGATAAATTTAACAATTCAATATGGATGCCGAGGCTTCTAACTCTAAAAAATGATTTTCATCATTTTCGGGTTCAATATTTTCAGTTTCTGATTCCGGTTCCTGAATAACAATATTTTCGTCGTTTATGTCACTTGTTTCTGTATTAAACAATTCTTCCGCAATGTAATTTTGTCTTATTTGTGGTAGTCTTTGGTTAAATTGTTGTTGTCGAGAGATATTAAAATTGGATTGGCCTGGTCTGGTTGCGTTTGTTTGTTTTGTGCTGATACTCATAGGAGTAGGCTTGGTGAATTTTTGATTTGGGTTTGGCTTGAATGCGTTATATTGGGAAGTTTGAAGTTGATTTTTTATGGGAAAGTTTGGTGACGACCGGTACATAAGCTGATTGTTAGGTGTTGGACGGTACATTAGTTGATTGTTAGGAAGATTTTGCATAGGTCGATATTGTGTTTGCGAAATATTCCTGGTTAATTTAGTATTATATTTATTTTGTGTACGTGAGTGATTTTCTAGTTGAAAATCGTTGGTGAACATATTAAGTGCAGAGTTCATATCTACAGGGTTTTTAGTGCGCATTAAATTACCAAGAGGATCTTTTAGTCCTCTTAACAAAATTCTAACAGCGTATTTTTGGAAATAACCAATTA
Source organism: Poecilus cupreus (assembly GCA_963942605.1). NCBI lineage: Eukaryota > Metazoa > Arthropoda > Insecta > Coleoptera > Carabidae > Poecilus > Poecilus cupreus. The sequence continues at coordinate 58,327 of CAWWDY010000750.1, read as the reverse complement.
AAATGGGTGCTTCTGTTGCATCAATGTGGGTTGTTATGTACGCGATTTGTATATTTAGAATATCTTGTACTCTATTATAAAACTGAAATGCGGATTCATTTCCTTGTTTCAATTCCGTCATTTATATATTCAATGTGTAACAATCGCGCTTGTCTGAATACGTATTAATTACCGATTTCTTTAAATCTGCCCAACTATCAATTGTGCAGCTTGCAATATTAGTGGCGGCTTCGCCCTTAATTTTAGATAGTATACTTGACATTCTGAAAGTCTTCGGGATCAATTCTATTATAAAATTTTGTTACTAACTTTTCGCAAATTTCAATGAAGCGAGCTAATAATTTTGCATCTCCATAAAAATCTGGCACCATATCTAGGTACTCTTTTTTCAAAACGGGAGTTGCCATATTTGTTATATTTAAATTACTTATTTCTTCAATTACGTCTTCAAATGAAAAAGGAAAAGTATTATTTGTTGGCGAGTTACAAGAAACAATTGAATCGGTGTCTGTGTTCTCTGAATCTGAATTTGGCTGAATGATATCTCTAAACGACATGTAGTACTTACAGAACTATCATCAGCTTGTCCATGGGCTTCTGCGACGTATTCAGCGTGGCAGGAGTCTTGGGTATCGCCTGGCAGCTCTGTGTTCAGCAGGGCTGGAGATCTACGATGATGCGCGATATGCACTCGCGATTTAGTAGTCTCTGCGATCACTTCGTTGTGATTCCCAGTAAATCGTTAAAACGAAACGGATTATTTAAATTTATTAATTCGTCTGGGAATCCTACCGACTGCGCCAGTTAAGTAACCGTACTTTAGGTTCGCTTAAAAAATTTATTTGATTATTACAACGTAGGTAGATTCATTTAACAGATGTTTATTGTTCAATGCTTACAGTATAACTAACTACAATTTTATTATTCTAATCTTATATACTACAGATAACATATGTAACAAGAGTATCTGGGAGACTGCTGGCGTCAGCGGGTCCCACTGGATGTGGTCATCTAACTTACATTTTTTTTATTTTTTATAATAAATAGTACAAGATTATTTGATTCACTTCCCTAAAAATGACTTTTTTACTTTATGTCTTAAACTTCTAAATAATAAAATTATTTTACTCTAAATAGTTACTTTTTAATCGAATAAAATTAAGTTAACTTATTTGTACTAAATAATCGTAATCGGCGATTATCAAAATTGTTAATCGTAATCGTAAAAGTAGGAATCGTTGCATCACTACCATAAATAAAATGAAATGTTTACATAGCACTGTTCTAAACATACCGGCCACCTTGAAAGAACATGCTTTCAACAAGTTTAATAACAATACACAAAAACAATACTTCACTGCTCTGCTTTTGGTTACACTGCATATTCACTGTTCATTGTCTAAGAGAATTAAGCACAGCTTATTAATGGATCTTTTGATGCTGCTGGACACGGCCTAGCATCCAAGATAATGGGGGCAGATTATTCTCCTGGATGAGAACAAAATGTCCTTGTTGTAGAGGCATCTTGTGTTGACGTAGCTGCTCGATATATTGCCACCGGGACAGGCGATAAATGGGCACTAATTTTAAATTATGGTCCACTATGCGAGTGGAAGTATCTCCAATCAGGAAATGGAATGGTGTTAAAGCAGAAAAATCAAATGGATCAGACGAAATGGAGGTTAGGGGCCTAGAGTTCAGAATGGATTCAATTTACACCAAATAATTATACATTTCTTCAAAGGTTAGAATAGCGTTCCCGAACACACAACGAAGATGATGCTTGATGGCTTTCACGCCAGCTTCTCATATTCCACCAAAATGAGGTGCTGCTCAAGGTGGAATAAAATTCCAGTTGATACCCTCCTTTGCCATTATCTCCTGCAGCCATTGCATGGTTTCATTATTCAGTAATTCTTTTAGTAATGACACTAGTTCTCGGTTCGCCCCGACGAAGTTGGTTCCATTGTCGCAGTACATATTCGCAGGAACTACCTTGAAGAATTGACAATTATATTTGAAGCCCTTTTCAGAGCCACAATATTTATAAAATAATTTTATGTATCCTTTCAAACGGTACAAAATGTAGGTAAACTACCACTTCCGGTTGATCAATTGCTACCAAAATGACAAGTTGTGGTTAAGTGACCAAAGTTATGCAAAACAAAATTATTTTATTGTTATTTAAAAGTCAATATAATTAATTACAGACGAATTATGTGATATGAATTTATATTTTAGAATCATTATTTCTTTTCTTATGTAATATAAGCATTTAGTTGTTAATAAATTTTATTTGTTTAATTAATAAATACAACAAGTGTACAGGTTTAAAAGTTGATTTTATTTATTATTTGTTGAAATATAAAGTGGATAATGTTTAGTTCAGTTCTTCTACAAATACTGTGATAGAATTGGTGTAGCCGTGAACTAAAAAAACAAAAAAAAAACATTAGTAATCATACAATTCATTAATGAATGAATAAAATATACTTACATGGGCGTTGGAGACTGCGAACAATGTTGAAGGCTCTGCAACTGTATCTCCTGGTCGGCAGGCTGTTGACACAAAAAGTGAAGACTCTGCATCTGAATCTGTCAGTCGAGGACTCGTCACTGAAACAAACAAACAAACCAAATAAGAAACTGCAAAATAAATTGAAACAGAGTAAAAGTTACATGTGTGTTTTGGAATGTAAGCAGGTAGAAATCCTGCGAAGATAACTTGAGCCCGCTTCATCTTCATTCTTGTTTAAAAAATTGAAAAAACACAAACAAAACAATGAAAATATTTGTGCTAGAAGGGAGAGAAAACCCACAAAAATACAAAAGCAAAGAGAAAATTTGGACGAGAAAAATGTCTCACGGTAGAAGAAAAGGCTGAAAGAAAAAGCTGTAAAGTAATACATGGAAATGGGTTAGTACAATTTAAATCTAGCATGCCACTAAAACTAACATTCATTTCAGTGTCTCTGTGACTCGAAACAGCAACCGGATGTTGACTGTTTTATTTTAAATAGTTCTATGGGCCGCCGCGAAACCCTGTTAGACTAGTTCGCGAGCACAGCTGGTACTGTTCGACTAGTATCCTCACACGCACTATCGCAGACTACTCAAAACTGCACAAGGATCATTCATGTCATAGTATCGCGTTGAGTCAATGCATTCGCAGTACCGCCACCCCGGATCATCTATTGTAGACCGAAGCAATGCTTCAAATCATCGGATGGTTTCAATGGCGAACCATTTTAAAACACTTTGTGATAAGCGTCACCTGCAGAAAGGCATGGTATCCACACCAGTGAACCCACCCTAAACCATTAAACTCCTATGAGCATGCCCTCTAACACCTTGTTAGCGCTAACAGTAATCGGAATTACAATTAAATTGTTGGCCTTCACGTGAAGACAGCCCTTTGCAAACGAATTTCGCGAGTAGAATGTGATTCTACATTTATGAGAGTTTGAATGTACAAGGTATTTCAATAAGCTTGCTCATTATTGGTAACTTTTCTATTTGAAGTGATACGAGGTTGGATAAATAAGAAATTTGATAAAATCGAAAAAAATAAATTTTATTAGCGGTTTCCAAAATATGGAACAAAGTATATATTTTAAAAATGGATCATAAATTCTCTGTTTTTTTATTGGACAGATAGTGTTATCCTTTTCAATAACGTAATGATGTACAATTTTTTCAAATAAACGAATTATTTGCGTTTCAAATAAAATTTTTGTACATTGTGAAAATAATTGTTTCTTAATAAACATATTGATTTCCAACCTCAGATAAATTAAAGAACAAATTGATTAGTGGAATAAACAAAAAATATCGCATCAAAAGATAACAGCTAAAATAATACCTAATTATTATTTGAAGAGCTATAATTTTGATGCGATATTTTTTGTTTATTCCACTGATAAATTTATACTTTAGTTTATCTGAGCTTTTAAATACCGGCCCTTACAATAATAACAAAATAAGTAAGGACATACTCAAATATTATTACTGTTTACTGTAAATACCTAAGGTAATAAAATAATACGTTTCTAAAAAACAATTATTTCCGATCATATATTTGGTATAAGAAAGATAGTAATATAGTTCATTTTAGTGTATTCTACAAAATAAATATTTTAAGGCCGGTATTTCCAAACTGAGATAAGCTAGAGAACGAATTTATCAGTGCAATAAACAAAAAAATACTACATCAAAATCATAGCACAAATGATAAATGCTCTCTTTTAATGCGACATATTTTGTTTATTCCACAGATAAATTAATTTTCTAGTGTATCTGAGATTGGAAATACCGACCAAAAACATTTTTTTTAGTATAGACCAAGAATTACATTAATTATTTTTTAGGTTTTGATACATTTCTCCTCCTCTCATTTTGTCTAGCACTCTTCAATAAAGTATGTCATTATTATCATTAAAAATCGACATAACCACAAACTTTATACTGTTCTATTTGTTGCTGATTGATTATTGGTATTTAGTATAAAAAATGGAAAATATAGTAAGTATAATAAAAAAATAAATAAAATGCAGTTTGAAAATATTAAAAATATTTTGACTGATCTATCAACAAAAATGTTCAAGTATGACAGATTTATAATTAGGCTTAAACTGAGAATTTTATTTTGTTTCTATTTCGTAGAAGTGACCAATTTGATTAACATAATTTAGGCTAAGTAGATGCAGTTTTCACTCTAAATATTTTTTATAGTTATGCCTTCATTCTAAAATTGATAGGGAACAAACTGTCGCTACAATACGAAAATAACCTTACATTTCCTATGTAAAATAAAAAAGACACCATCCGGTAAAAAAAATGTACGTACCATTGCATCTGTAGACTAGATCAGACCAAATAATCATCTTATGACTGAAACAAAACACTCCCAATCTTCCTCCCTTGAGGGTCGTATCAAAAATATTCCCTGAATCAGCCACCATCTTCTCTCCTTCGAAGATCCTCAGCCTGATCAGTCCGATCTTCGGTCCGGGCAGCAGAAGCCACCTGTAGGCAGTCTTTTCCTTCCATCCCACATTTCTGGGTGCTTCCACAGCGGTTTCACTTGGTTCTCAGTGTCGCCGGTGTGCCAAAGAGAGTTCCTCATCATCCGACCAGGGCCAGTCTGGGAATTCACGAGTTTGAGTTGGATTCCAGGTTCTGCAACGGCTCGGAATGGTGTTGCTTGCCAGTAGGTTTGGGCGTTTTTCTTCCACATTACTGTATAGAATTTGTGGTTGTTTTGGTAACTGAAATGATTCAAATTTGAAATTATTTACTTCGCATTTATCTGACAATGATTTCTTGAAATAATAAAATAATAATAATAATAGTTCAGCACTACAGGCCATGTTGGCCCATGGCTTGTTGCAAAATAGCTTTCCACTGTAAGCGGTTTTGTGCTTTTTGTTCCCAGTTCCTAATTTTCAGATATCTTAAGTCCTGTTGAACAGCATCAGCCCATCTTCCTTTCGGTCTGCCCCGTCGTCGCCTACCAGCTGCTCCATTTTTTAACACTGTCTTAGCCACTCTTTCATCACTCAAACGCGCCACATGTCCTAACCATCTAAGTCTTTGTGTTTTAATAATACTAACAATGTTTGGTTCCCCGAAAAGTTCCATTAATTCCTCGTTTGTTCTACGTATTGCCACACCATTCACTATTTTACCACCATATATTTTACGCAACACTTTTCTTTCCCAAATTTCTACCTTTCTTCTATTGTTGCTGTTCAGTACCCATAGCTCACACCCGTATATTACAGTTGGTCTGAAATAATAAAATAATAATAATAATAATAAAAAATAAGAAGTAAATAAACTTATATCTACAACCAATATTAAAAAAATCTTATTATTTCTATATTATTTGAGGAGGGCTACAGGGCTTTATTCGCATTTCAAAAAACAAGTTCTAGTCTAAAGATTATTCCTAAGAATAATTTCAGTAGTTTTTGTTTTTCTTAATAAATGTCAGATATTTATTAAGACATATCTATAATGAGCGAAAAAGGCAAATTTAGTGCCGTTTCTGATTATACCAATAAATTATGAAATATCAAAAAATAAGTTAATTTAATTTAATTCGAGAGTTCGATAAATAAGAAAATATTTTTTCAATTTCTTCTTCGTATTACTTGTAATTTATTTTCAATCTCTTGTTATTATTACTGAAACTTACAGCTATCTAGATTAATAATGCTTTAACATTATTAACATAAATAAATATTTTTTCTAATAGTATATTATGATACAAGTGTATAAGTAAGCTTTTAAAGCACGTACGACGAGTTTAAGAGCACGACGCGAAGCGAAGTTCTTTTAACGTCGCTAGTGCTTTAAAAGTACTTATACACGTGTGTCATACGCTATTTTTTTATTATACCTGCATCATACTCCGCAAAAAACTGAAAAGCAACATTTTGATTTTGATTTATTTCATAATTTTGCGCGTGTGATGTTTGACGTATATGGTTTACATGGAAATTGGTTAGCATTTATTGTTTACGTTTACAGTTCTGGCAGATATTAACAGTAATTATTTGTGTTTTTGAACGCTGTAGCGTGTTGTAAATATGGATTATGATGCAGGTATGATAAAAAATAAATTAGAAATATTTGCACAAAATAAATAAATAAATATTAAACTTCTCACTAAAAGCTTGAGATTATTTCATTTTCTCCTCCCACTTAAATCAGCTGATAATAATTAGGCCAAATGTCGAAGAACACTAAAAACGTATTTAAATGGAAAATCTATTTTTCACTACCTTATTATTTCTGATTATTTTAAAGGAATCTTTAACAAAAGTTGTAGAAATTTAAAATCAAATTTTAACAGTAATACCGTAGCATTAAATTGTCAGCATATTTCAATCTACATGAAAATGAATCCAACGTAGTCATCATCAATTTCTGTATCAACGAAAAGGTTCCTTCGAAATCGACTCCACCGAAGGAGTCGAAACCAACTGCTAATCCAGGGTCACTGTTTAATGTCTGAACGATCTCAGCTCCCTTGTTGTAGATGACCCAATGAGGGTCGTTCTGAGAGTCACCTTCAGGGTCCAGGACCACTGTTTGGTACTTAATAGAAACAAAATTTTTTATTTTTATTACAATATAATATAAAAATAATCTACCTGAAATCGGTAGAATGAATTAGCGAGTTGTTAGGACAATTATCCATCCAATCTTTAATGCCATCGATATCTCTGTCTCCATCACATACATCTCCAATACCATTGTCTGTAAAGGAATGTAATTAATTATTTCAATAAATTAAGTGGTTATAATATCTTACGGTTTGCGTCAGCCTGGTCGGGATTGGGGGCAAGCGGACAATTGTCCCTTACGTCAGGGATACCATCGTTGTCGTCGTCCAAATCACAGGCGTCTCCTTTACCGTCTTTATCGGTGTCGAGTTGGTTACTGTTGGGGACCTTGGGACAGTTGTCTAAACTGTCTTGGATACCATCCCTAAAATGCATCAAATTTGGATTAGAATGCGGCTGTAAAATTAGTTGTCGTTGAAGATATACTTATTTAGAAATCAGACTACATTGAATGTGTTACTTAAGTTTGAATACCTAGTAGAAAATGTAATAATAATGTGACGATTGTCCTATGGGTGTTTGTGCTCACTCAATTGTTGAAAGCAAATGCAAACCCTATATCAAAGAGTGCTCGACAAAAACCACTAATTAATGGCATCTAAGATATTTTCAACGCCAGTAAAATGTAAAAAAAAAAACTACTCGTGACAGATAGTTATGTATCATGTATATAATTTAGACACACATAAAAGGGCGAGTCAATAAAACCCAATTATGTACATACGTGTTACATAAAACTTTTATGTTTTACTGCATTACAAATTTGATTTTTGTTTTTTGGCTCATAACGACAATTATATTTGACACATGACGTTGACATGAAAAATTTGATAATTTTTAAGTGTGCTTTTTTCTTTTTGGTTACAAAGTTGTTTGTTTATCGGAAAAATCCATAAAGAACCACTTTATGAACGCTAAGTAATACCATAAAGAAATTATTACAGTACAGTCGAACATCTATACCGAGAACGAAAAATGAAACTTTAAGGTTGATCTTGCGATATATCGTACATAAGTAGTGTGTAATGCCACTATCCCAGACAGACACTTGTGCCTTTCACTTTGGGGTGTCCCTGAGATATAATTAATTAGATTTTTTGGAATTTTTTGGGGCATATGTAATTAGACTTTTGTGTGTGACGTAGGCTTGTGGAATTTTGTTTTTGGAACAAATATTTCTGGGGAATATCTAATTAGGTTATAATTTGTTTTGTGAAATGTCTGAGGTGTGACGTAGGACTGTGGATATTTTTGTTATAAATTATTAGGATATAATTTATTTTTAATAACTTGGAATATTTTTACTAAATGATTTATTGATAATAATATACAACACAAATAATTATAAGAATAAGTGATTACAACTAAACATGTACATATGCAGCAACAAACAATAATACAATGCAAAATAAAAAACAAAACCTTTACAATAAAACATGTTAAACTCTTCATATGTAGCAACAAATAACAGCAGCAAGTACGAAGTTATTGAGTCTTCCAGCATGGAGCCTGATTTCGTGAAGACTCTTGTAGATTTATGCGATTCAGTTACAGATATTAATAATTTTAACATGGATTGCATTGATACGGACTTGTTCGAATCTGATACTCGTGTTGACATGATTGTGAACAACGAGGATCCAACACCCGCTGAGCCACGAGGACCGGGTGATAACGAAGAGATTGAGACGCAATCTCAGGTAAATAATTATGAAGATTTGCCGTTCATGGATAATTAGCAATATTTTACCGACGAGCAATTGAAGAAAATAGAACTCATCGCTCGTATAGCACCTGTGATTAATGGCTTCAATTTACCTCATACCTTTGACTCTAGGGATAATCACGAGGGTTTGTTATATAAAAGTGATTTTTTTATAGTAAATGATGCTCAGAATTCAAAGTATGTTAGTGTAGGTATAGATCCGTGTTTAAAATATGAAATTAGAATAAGATTAGTTAATAAGAAAGGCAAGTTTATAGCTATAAGTAACATAAATAATTTCTGTAGCAAAATTGTAAATATATCAAAATAAAATCGATCAGAGAGTAAAACTTATAAGTTTAATAAGGCCGTAATTACTAAGATGGCAAATAATAGCAATATTAAAATAAAAATTTGCAAGCTTTGTTAAAATTATTCAACTTGTCATAATTGCATAATGATAAGTAATAAAGAGGTAGATAATATTGTTAAAGTTAAGAGTTTAGTTTTGAAAATGAAAGAAGAACTAGAGAAAATATTTAATTGTGTATATATTTTCAATAATTACTTGAACTTAATAAAAAAGGTTAGTTTAGATAGTATTAAGGATGATAGTACTATAGTTACTGATTTATTGTATAATTATTTAATACTGTATAATGGAGTTGACAATAGGGTATTTTGGGATTTGTTAAATAATTATAGCTTTAAGCTAAAAAGGGGTATTTTCCCCATTTTTTAAATACAGAACAAAATTAAAATTATATCGGACCGTTACCTCCTGCTAAATATTATGGTGTTGATACTATGTCTATTACTGCAAGAAAAACTTTTTTGGATTGGTACAATGAACAGGTTGAAGGAAATGCCGTATTCAATATGGAGAAAGAGATTATTGAGTATTGCAAGTCCGACGTGACAGTTTATATACTTGAAAACAACATTTTGTATGTATGTTTTTGCAAGCTGAAAACAGCTATTTTATCTTAATTTTGCAAACAACAGCCATTACACACGACATATATATGAATATGACTGTTTACATACTTGAAAACGGTGTTTTGTATGCTTTTGCATGCTTAAAACAGCAATTTTGTCTTGATTTCACCAACATTAGCCATTATACACGACAGAAACATAAATATGACAGTTTAAATACTTGAAAACATCATTTTGTATGTTTTTGCAAGCTGAAAACAGCTATTTTATCTTGATTTTGCAAACATAAGCCATTACACACGACATATACATGAATATGACAGTTTAAATATTTCAAAACGGCGTTTTGTATGTTTTTGCATGCTTAAAACAGCAATTTTATCTTGATTTTACCAACATTAGCCATTATACACGAGAGAAATATGAATATGACAGTTTAAATATTTGAAAACAACATTTTGTATGTTTTCAAAAGCTGAAAACAGCTATATGTGAAAAGTTTCGCGCAACTTTTATACAAGATTGCAAGGTATGTCCTTTCTCTGAAGCAGTAACTATTGCCTCTGCATGTAACCGTGTTTTCCGGCGCTTGTTTGTGAAATCAAACACAATCGGTATTATACCACAAAAAGGGTATAGACTAAAAGACAATCAATCGAAAATAGCTTTAATGTGGCTAATACATCAGGAAAACGTACGGGGAATTCAAATTCAGCATGCAGGAAATAGTACAGAAGCTGTTATTGAAAATAAATTTAGAGTAGACGGTTACTACGCACCAACTAAATTAGTTTTCGAATTTTTGAGTTGTTTTTGGCACGGCTGTGTTTTATGTTATAGAACCAATAGAGACAAAGAACTTTTTAACAGTAGCAAAGGAACTTTAGAACTTAGATATCAAAGTACTATAGAAAAATTAGACAAAATTCAAAATTTAGGGTACACTGTTATAAAAATATGGGAATGTGAATTTAGAAAAGAATTAAAAGACGATAAAAATTTAAATTGTTGCTTAGTAACCATGACACAAAAATTTACCTTTGCAAGCGCATTTTTCGGTGGACGGACGGGCAATACCATGTTGTACAAAAAAATTGAGAACAATGAAAAAAATAAGTATGTAGATGTATGCTCTCTGTATCCATACATTTGCAAATACGGAAAATTTCCAATTGGTCATCCTAAAATTTTCATAGGTGAAGAGTGTAATAATTTGTGTCCAAATAATAATATTGATAAAGTAGAAGGATTAATTAAATGTACTGTTTTACCACCTAATGATATTTTTCACCCTGCACTACCACGAAAGGCACACGGAAAACTAATGTTTGTATTATGTCGGTTATGTTGTGACGAATTAAACCAAAATGATTGCTCGCATACAGAATCAGAAAGACAATTTATTGGTACTTGGGTAGCTGACGAAGTGCGCTGCGCCGTCTCCGTCGGGTACAAAATTATTCAAGTGCACGAGGTGTGGCAGTACGAAGTAACTGTTTATGATAGAGAGACTAAAACAGGTGGTTTATTTGTGGATTTCATAAACACTTTTGTTAAAATGAAACAAGAAGCCTCCGGATATCCTGCTGAGTGTATTGACGACCAAACAAAAGCGGAGTATATTAAAGATTATTATACTAATGAAGGAATTCAACTCGATCCGACTCAGATTGAAAAGAATACAGGCAAAAGATCAATTGCAAAACTAATGTTGAATTCATTTTGGGGTAAGTAAATATATTTTAAAATCTTTTCACAATACTAATGATTATTTTCTCCTCAACAGGTAAATTTGCTTAAGCAGAGAACAATACCGCTACGTCTATAGTTTCTTCCGCAGAAGGTTTATACGAAATTCTAGCTAACCCAGCTATGACTGTAAACCGGATTATTCCAGCAGGGGATGAGATGGTGTACGTAAACTGGGTGCGTGAAGAAGAGGCTATAGAACAGCTGAAAACAGTGAATATCGTCATCGCAGCGTACACAACATCGCAGGCTCGTTTACGGTTGTACGAATTTTTGGTACCCCTGGATCGTAAGGTATTGTATGACGACACAGATTCTATTATCTATTGCCATACTCCTGGAGAATATGAACCACCAACAGGTAATTTCCTTGGTGATCTCACTGATGAATTAACTTGTTATGGTACAGGCAGTTATATAACAGAATTTGTGTGCGGGGGTCCCAAAAATTATGCGTACAAAGTTTTATCACCCGAAACTAATGTGACAAATGAAGTTTGAAAAGTGAAAGGCTTCACTCTAAACTATACAAATTCTAAAATAATTAACTTTGACTGTCTAAAATCATTAGAATTTAATGAAAATATGAATAATGTTGTTTTATATTCCAATAATATTAGATGTAATGTTAATCATAGTGTTATAACAAAGAAAGAAAAGAAAACATTTAGTATTAAGTTTATGAAACGTAGGTTAATAAATAATGTAAATAGTGTTCCTTATGGTAAGAAAATGAGATATATGTAATATATAATTTGTACTTTTAATTGGTTTAATGTTTGATAGCTTTTAAGATAAATATATTTTTTAAATTTTTATATTTGTTATTTTAGGAATATGAAATAAAAAATATTTTAAAATTAAAGTTTTTTATTAAAATATTAATGATACAAATATCTTATAAACCTGTCATATCCGTTAAACAATTTCAAAAAATCATTATGTGTATAATTATTAATTCTGAATAGTAGATATACTAAACAATAATATCCACAAACTGTTGAGCTGTATTCCTGTAATGGTAATGTATTATATGTCCATGATTTTGTATTTCTTCTTAAAAAATGTATATGTTCCTGTATGAACGGCTCTCGACCGTAACTATCAAAATACATTCCTTTCCCATTTCGGTTAATAAAAACTGCTATCCAATGAGTCCCGGGCAACGAATCAGGGTCTGTGTTGACAATAAGAGCACATGGAAAATTCACATGAAGAGGTAGCCTATTTGCCGCGTATACTCCATGATGTTTTACGCTTGTAAAGTAATTACGAAATATTTGTTCAATGCATGAAGCATTCATTTTCTAAATTTTTTTTTACACAACGAAGACTTCTCTCTAAATGACTGAAATAATAATATTATTTTGTTTTATGGGTATTTTTGAAATAAAATAAATATATTTATAAACTAATCACAACTTTATTTTCTATTATAATATTACTACTACAAATTTATACATAAAATAGTAACAAAATACATAATTTTTTAGAATAATACAAACAATAGTATTTATTTTAATAATTAACTACCATAATCTGCAATAACATTTCTATTTTTATCAATTTCGATAATATTGTCAAATTCAGCATATATAACACAATTGATTGTTTGTGAAAGTGCACCAGCAAAACCAACTTCTATCCTCAAGGACCCATGACGCGTTAAATTCCAGTGTAACATCGAATTGGCCGACAAGTCAAGCGTAAGGTCAAATGCTGTTAAACAATATCCTTTAGGTGAGCTTTCTCTATCAATTTCGTTTCCACTGTTTGAAAAATGTATACCTGTGCCCGAAAACAATGTATTATACATTTGAATGTACGCAGTTTTGTCTCCAAACGAAGGCTGTAGTGGTTTTGCCGGTAATTGTTGACCGTTTACGCACAACGATAAATAATTTATATTAAAATTTTCAAAATTGAACGGATTACTTTTAATATCACCGTTAAAAGCTTTGTTAGATACAAAACCGATTATACATCTTTTCGGAAGCTGACCCAAGAAAATATTGTCTAGTGATTTTCCTTGAATTCCAGATGGAATGGTAATTGCTTTCACTTCGGCCCTCGTAATCGGGTACTTAGCAGTGTTTATCTCCAGTGCTTTGTTGTGAGCAAGTAAAATACTCGAATTTAATTTGACTCGACGAACAAGTAATGTGGCTTCATTTATTTGTACTTTATAATCTGTGCCGGTAGAAATTAATTGAAAATTATCGCGCGAGCGGACTAACCTCACACGCATTTCGACACCATTAATTAAAAATTTTTCCTGATTATATCTGCATGTAGATGTCCGATTAAATCAACACTTTTACTTTTTTTTTATTTATTTTATTTACCCAACAGAAACAAAATTCCAATTACAGAGTAAAATTATAGAATATAACATCTCAAATAACATGAAAACAAACAAAAAACGAAAAAGGAAAACAGCTTGTAGAAATTACATATACAATAAATTGATAATTCAGTGATCTTTCAGGCACATAGCTATATTATTTTTGAATTTTGAAAAAGTATCGCAAAAATCTAATGTGTTATTATAATTATTAAAAGTACGGCACATGGCGTTGATTGGATTGAAGAAGTTAGCAGTGGTGCGTGAGAAATCACAGTGAAATGTTTGTGTGGAGCGAGTATTACATGGCCTAGCATGGAAATTTAATTCACCTAAAAGTGGGGGGCTATATATGACATTGTTGACCAGTTTATACAAAAACAAAAGCTGAAGTTTCACACGTCTATCGGATAAACTATCCATATTAAAATTTGTAAGTATAGCATTATATTCCATGTTCGGCCAAATGTGAAAAAAGCGATAATATAAAATGTTACAAAATCTTTTCTGTACCTTCTCAAGTTTATTTACAATAGTGCTGTAGTAAGGACTCCACACTAGACAACCATATTCTAGTATACTTCTAACAAGAGAGTAGTATAAACACATCATAGTTTTGATATTGCGAAAGTTACGTGTTGTGCGAAGTACAAAACCTAAAGTTTTATATGCATCTGAAGTTATTTTATCAATATGCTGATGAAATTGAAATTTGCAGTTAAAATGTGTACCAAGATCATGAGTAGAAATAACTCGGTTTAGAACACGATCGCACATAACGTAGTCGTACTTTATAATATTAATTTTCCTACTGATGCTTATTACAGAACATTTCTTTAAATTAAAAGGTAGATTATTTTTTAGAGACCATTGACACAGATTATCAATATCTGATTGTAATTCTAGACAGTCAGTGTTAGTTATTATTTTGTGGAAAATTTTGAAATCGTCGGCAAAAAGTAAGCTCTCAGAGTATTTAACGACATCAACAATGTCGTTTATAAACAAAACAAACAGAAGGGACTAAAAGAATAAGAACAGTGGCCTCTTACACTAACGTACTGAGTTCTGTTATGTAAGTAAGAAAAAAAGAATTTTAATAAAATCGTACTAAATCCAAAAGCTTCTAATTTCTTTATTAGTAAGTCGTGCGAAACAGTATCAAATGCTTTGCTGAAGTCAGTGAATATGACATCGACCTGCAGTTGCTTTTCAAGAGCGTGGTTCGTAAAATTAGTAAATTCAAGTAAATTGGTGACAGTAGAACGTTTAGGTGTGAAACCATGTTGCCGACCACATACAATATTTTGTGTTTGATATTGTACATTTTTAAAAATAGTTGATTCAAATATTTTGGCAAGTGAATTTAAACATGATATAGATCTGTAGTTATTCAATTTAGATCTATCACCGGATTTAAACACAGGACAGATTTTGGCTTCTTTCCATTTTTTAGGGAAAGTACCGGTTTGCAAAGATAAATTAAATAGGTAATAAAGTGGTTCAGTCAAAAGCTCAGAACAGCCCTTAATAAGTTATCAGGACCAGTTGATTTTATGTTTTTTTGTGAATTTATTGCTTGCAAGATGTCAATTTCAGAGATTTCATGAATGTGTATTAAATTAGAATTATAGATTAAGTCAATAACAAAATTATCAGATTTGTGATGCTTATAAACCGAATTGAAAACATTAGCAAATGCTGTAGCTATATTGGACTCACCCGTAAATTCAATATTATTCTCATCACGTAGTGAAGAGGGGATACCGTTAGAATTCTTTCTATTTTTAACAAAGTCCCAGAAATTATTAGGGTTATTAATAATGTTGTTTTCGGTATTTCGTATGTACGCAATATACAATTTTTTAGACAGTGATTTACATAGTGTTCGGTGCTCTTTAAATTTGATATAATAATAATTGGAACCGGAATTTTTATACTGTTTTCTATAGTGATCATTCACTTTTATTGCTTTAATTATTTCTCCATTATACCAGCAGGGATAATTTCTAACAGTCGAACGAGTATTAGTTTTAGGTATACATTCATCTAAAATTCTGTATATTATGATATAAAAAGCATCTAAAGCAGCATTAATATCACTACTATTAGTTACTGGTGACCAATCAGTATTGCTTATCAAATTATATAATTTTTCGTAATTGCCCTTATTAAATTGGTAATTGTATTCGCTATATGGCTTACAAATTTTAACATGAGAACTGATATTGTGATAGGTAATTACGAGGGGTGGATGATGGGCATCAACGGGAACAAGAGTGTCCAGGGATTCAGACACGGTGCTATTAGTATTAGTGATTATTAAATCTAATATTCTATTACTGGCATTGAGGACATTATTGCACTGCCTTAGATTTAACAAATTCAATAGGTTACATAGACTTTTAATCTTATCATCAATATTGGAACTCTCAGGTGTGTAATCTACAAACGATGGTAAGTTGAAATCACCAATAATGAAAAGTGGCGTAGAGTAAATAAATGGAGCCTCTAACAATGAATCATAAAATTCTTCATAAGTGACTTGGGGGGTACTGACAAAACAATTGCATCGTATGAGCAGGTCGTACCACTCAAATAAAGTTCTTCGAGCTTAGTGTTTAGTCCACGAACATTTTGATAATAGAATTTTATTTCAGTATTTAGTTTTTTGAGCTCACAATGCATGGAATATTATTTTTGTATTTAATTGTTAAATCTGATTCGCCAGCAGTTAAACGATTATTCAGTTCTTCCCGCACTATAATTAAGTGTTCACGTTGCTTGGGTGTTAGATCATTTCCAATGTTAAATGATTTAAATTTATCGTGCTGCTTGATACGTTTAGATTGTTTTAAAATTGATACGACAGTTTTTTGATTATGAAGAAATACTTTTATGGGACGATTTTTAGTTGATACTTTGTTACCTAAACGCACTAGATTTATGTTCTCCTCTGTGATAGAGCGATTTAAAGCAAATGATGTCAGCTCACTAATAATTTTTTTATCGTTGTTCGGGATTTCAGGAACATTATATACCATCAGATTTGAATTTAACCGATTCTTCATACTTAGATGATTTATTTAAATAATTTTTAAGCGCGACTAATTCTTTTTGTATTAAGATTAAAAGACTTTTTAGTTCATTATACTTTAGTTTATCTTCTTCAAAAGTGTTGCTGCAAGCATCACAAAACCACTTTAAGTTCTTAGACGACCGAAGAGCCCTAGAGTCAGCCTGAGCAACATTGGCACACGGAAGATGGCAGGAAGTCTCACAAGAACTGCATTTTATTGAATTGACAGTAGTTACCGCCAAATTGCATTTCTTGCAGACACTGGACATTTTTGTAACGGTACGACTATGAATCAGAAGACGTGAGCAATTGTAAACTTGCACTTTGTTTATTTTAAGAGAAAAATGTAAATTTTTATTCACAAATAAGCTAATTTAAGTCGTTTGTGACTAATTTTACATTAAATGATTAGTACACTTTTATTCACTGCAAATTTATACACACACTGATACTAAGCAAGTGTATTAATTTTCCAAAAAAACTGTATAAATTGTACTTTAAAATAAGCACGAAAGACACAGATGCGAGATGTTCAACAGCAAATATATAAATTTTTCGATAAATTTTTGACGTTTGCTGAATCCAGAATTGCCTCCAATATCAGTATTATTCATTTTCCCAGCTGCGTCGGTATACCATAAAGATGAAGTAAGATGTGAATTTTTAGCATCTTTACCATAATTCAAGAGGGTCTCTATGTATGCTCTATATGCATAAGTATTATTTGGTGGAGATACGAGTTTCTGATTTAAATACACATCAACTTGACTAAAAATTGAATGAAGCCAGTTGTTGATAGGCCCCACATTATCAGTTTCAAGTAACGGCGTGTTATCAGATTTAGTAATTTTTACATTTAAATACATCATAGTTTGTGATAAATCTAAATATTCTTCTCCATGTCCTGGTATTACAAATTCTAGGGGTCCATCTTCAGTAATCGATGATAGAGGTTTATAATTTACCCACTGGCCACTTTCTATGCTTGTCTGAGTAGGCGGAAGCGCAAATAAATCTAATTCCGTTTTAACACATTCACAGGATTGGGCGTGTAAAAATGCCATTTTAATCAAATATGTCTTTGGCTCTAGCTTGTTTCTTGTTCTTTACTCTAACAGGTGTAGCTTTAGAATGAACGTGTTTCTTATTTAATCGTTTCTTTTTATATCCAGACCCACTAATTATTTTTTCAATTTTATCTTCTGCTTTACGTTTAAATTAATCCCCGCTTCTGAAATATGTTGTTTGAATGAGTCTTTCACTGTACGATTTTCACTTATGTCCCCCAAAAATTCTATTCCTGTACTTAGAGCTTGTTTACCAACTGCTCCAACACCTTTTCTAATTAATGGCATAATGCTTCTAAACAATCCACTAAAGAAACTTCCTAAGCCATGTCCTCTCTGAAATTGATTCCCTTTAAACACTGTACCTATGCCGCTTCCGGCTTGTAAATTGTAATATTCTTGATACGGACAAGTTTTCATTGTGCAGACCGTCGAAAATGAAGTTTAACGCATAACGTTCCGAATTGAAATGGTGTTGTTTGGCCATCATTGCATCTTATATCAATTTCAATGTTTGAAAATTCCCTTTTTAAAACGGGGACGAAATGTGGTTGCGCATAGCTGATCATTTTATTTGATCCAAATACATATTTTTCAGTGTTAACATGCACAATTCTTAAAAGCTGTGTTACTACATCTCCTACGAACTGAGGTTCAATGATATCGCAGTATATATATAGTTGCGGTGGAATACCCAACATCACATTAGGTAAATTAATAGATGTTTTTTGCTGATATATGTCAGCAAATGGTGAATACCCCAGTTGAAGTGCTAATCTTGGTGACAGTTTTAATGAAGATACATCTGAATGTTTAACGTTTAATTCCACACGTTTTTCATCTTTATTATGATGAAATGCTACATATTTATTAACGTCTTCGTTCGAATTCATTTCATGTAATACAGCATCAATGCTTTCATAATTTTTTGATGATATTTTTCCTTATTCAAAGATACTTTTATACTTTTTTCTTTCTTATTTTCTTTTTTTATCAAAATACTAACTTTATTTTCACGTTCATTGACATTATAAATAGTGCATGGATAAATAATTTCTGATAACGCTACCTCCCAAGCCCCTTCTAACTTGATATTGTGTGGTAAATGGGTTATGAATCGTGCAGTTGTATTACTGGGAAAATATTTCATTGAACTCTTACTAGGGAGTGTAATAAAAAATTCTTTATCATTCATTATTCAACAAATTAATACGGTTTGCATTTAAACTGTCATATTCATGTATTTGTCGTGTGTAATGGCTTATGTTTGCAAAATCTAGATAAAATAGCTGT
The DNA here is from genome assembly GCA_963942605.1 of Poecilus cupreus. Taxonomy (NCBI): domain Eukaryota; kingdom Metazoa; phylum Arthropoda; class Insecta; order Coleoptera; family Carabidae; genus Poecilus; species Poecilus cupreus. The sequence goes on along the minus strand of CAWWDY010000750.1, from coordinate 39,018 downwards.
TTTCAGCTTGCAAAAACATACAAAACGCTGTTTTCAAGTATTTCAACTGTCATATTCACGTTGCTGTCTTGTATAATGTCTAATGCTGGTGAAATAAAGATAAAATTGCTGTTTTAAGTATGCAAAAGCATACAAAACGCCGTTTTCAAGTATTTAAACTGTCATATTCATGTATATGTCGTGTGTAATGGCTTATGTTTGCAAAATCAAGATAAAATAGCTGTTTTCAGCTTGCAAAAACATACAAAATGCTGTTTTCAAGTATTTAAACTGTCATATTGTTGTTTCTGTCGTGTATAATGGCTAATGTTGGTGAAATCAAGATAAAACTGATGTTTTAAGCATGTAAATGCATACAAAACGCCGTTTTCATGTATTTAAACTGTCATATTCATGTATTTGTCATGTGTATTGGCTTATGTTTGCAAAATCTGGATAAAATATCTGTTTTAAGCATGCAAAAACATACAAAACGCTGTTTTCAAGTATTTAAACTGTCATATTGTTGTTTCTGTCGTGTATATTGGCTAATATTGGTGTAATCAAGATAAAATTGCAGTTTTAAGCTTGCAAAAACATACAAAATGCTGTTTTGAAGTATTTAAATTGTCATATTCATGTTTCTGTCGCGTATAATGGCTAATGTTGGTGAAATCAAGATAAAATTGCTGTTTTAAGCATGCAAAAGCATACAAAACGCCGGTTTTAAGTATTTAAACTGTCATATTCATGTAAATGTCGTGCGTAATGGCTTATGTTTGCAAAATCAAGATAAAATTGCTGTTTTCAGCTTGCAAAAATATACAAAATGCTGTTTTCAAGTATTTAAACTGTCATATTCATGTTTCTGTCGTGTATAATGGCTAATGTTGGTGAAATCAAGATAAAATTGCTGTTTTAAGCGTGCAAAAGTATACAAAATGCTGTTTTCAAGTATTTAAACTGTCATATTCATGTTTCTGTCGTGTATAATGGCTAATGTTGGTGAAATCAAGATAAAATTGCTGTTTTAAGCATGCAAAAGTATACAAAACGTCGGTTTTAAGTATTTAAACTGTCATATTCATGTATATGTCGTGCGTAATGGATTATGTTTGCAAAATCAAGATAAAATTGCTGTTTTCAGCTTGCAAAAATATACAAAATGCTGTTTTCAAGTATTTAAACTGTCATATTCATGTTTCTGTCGTGTATAATGGCTAATGTTGGTGAAATCAAGATAAAATTGCTGTTTTAAGCATGCAAAAGTATACAAAACGCCGTTTTAAAGTATTTAAACTGTCATATTCATATATATGTCGTGTGTAATGGCTTATGTTTCAAAATCAAGATAAAATAGCTGTTTTCAGCTTGCAAAAACATACAAAATGCTGTATTCAAGTATATAAACTGTCATATTCATGTTTCTGTCGTGTATAATGGCTAATGTTGCTGAAATCAAGATAAAATTGCTAATTTAAACATGCAAAAGCATACAAAACGCCGTTTTCAAGTATTTAAACTGTCATATTCATGTATATGTCATGTGTAATGACTTATGTTTGCAAAATCAAGATAAAATAGCTGTTTTCAGCTTGCAAAAACATACAAAATGCTGTTTTCAAGTATTTATACTGTCATATTCATGTTTCTGTCGTGTATAATGGCTAATGTTGGTGAAATCAAGATAAAATTGCTGTTTTAAGCATGCAAAAGCATACAAAACACCGTTTTCAAGTATTTAAACTGTTATATTCATATATATGTCGTGTGTAATGAATTATGTTTGCAAAAACAAGATAAAATAGCTGTTTTCAGATAGCAAAAACATACAAAATGCTGTTTTCAAGTATTTAAACTGCCATATTAATGTTTCTGTCGTGTATAATGCCTAATGTTGGTGAAATCAAGATAAAATTGCTGTTTTAAGCATGCAAAAACATACAAAACGCCGTTTTTAAATATTTAAACTGTCATATTCAAGTATGTGTCGTGTATAATTGCTTATGCTTGCAAAAGCAAGATAAAATAGCTGTTTTCAGCTTGCAAAACATACAAAATGCTGCTTTCAAGTATTTAAATTGTCATATTCATGTTTCTGTCGTGTGTAATGGCTAATGTTAGTGAAATCAAGATAAAATTGCTGTTTTAGGTTTGAAAAAACATAAAAAACTCTGTTTTCAAGTATTTAAACTGTCATATTCATGTTTCTGTCGTATATAATGGCTAATGTTGGTGAAATCAAGATAAAATTGCTGTTTTAAGCATGCAAAAGCATACAAAACGCCGTTTTCAAGTATTTAAATTGGCATATTCATGTATTTGTCATGTGTAATGGCTTATGTTTGCAAAATCTAGATAAAATAGCTGTTATAAGCTTGCAAAAACATACAGAACGCTGTTTTCAAGTATTAAAACTGTCATATTGATGTTTCTGTCATGTATAATGGCTAATGTTGGTGAAATCAAGATAAAATTGCTGTTTTAAGCATGCAAAAGCATAAAAAACGCCGTTTTCAAATATTTAAACTGTCATATTCATGTATTTGTCGTGTGTAATGGCTTATGTTTGCAAAATCTAGATAAAATAGCTGTTTTCAGCTTGCAAAAACATACAGAACGCTGTTTTCAAGTATTAAAACTGTCATATTGATGTTTCTGTCATGTATAATGGCTAATGTTGGTGAAATCAAGATAAAATTGCTGTTTTAAGCATGCAAAAGCATACAAAACGCCGTTTTCAAGTATTTAAACTGTCATATTTATGTATATGTCGTGTGTAATGGCTTGTGTTTGCAAAATCAAGATAAAATAGCTGTTTTCAGCTTGCAAAAACATACAAAATGCTGTTTTCAAGTATTAAAACTGTCATATTTATGTTTCTGTTGTGTATAATGGCTAATGTTGGTGAAATCAAGATAAAATTGCAGTTTAAAGCATGCAAAAGCATACAAAACGCCGTTTTTAAGTATTTAAACAGTCATATTCATATATATGTCGTGTGTAATTGCTTATGTTTGCAAAATCAAGATAAAATAGCTGTTTTCAGCTTGCAAAAACATACAAAACGCTGTTTTCAAGTATTTAAACTGCCATATTAATCTTTCTGTCGTGTATAATGCCTAATGTTGGTGAAATCAAGATAAAATTGCTGTTTTAAGCATGCAAAAACATACAAAACGCCGTTTTTAAATATTTAAACTGTCATATTCAAGTATGTGTCGTGTATAATTGCTTATGCTTGCAAAAGCAAGATAAAATAGCTGTTTTCAGCTTGCAAAATATACAAAATGCTGCTTTCAAGTATTTAAATTGTCTTATTCATGTTTCTGTCGTGTGTAATGGCTAATGTTAGTGAAATCAAGATAAAATTGCTGTTTTAGGTTTGAAAAAACATAAAAAACTCTGTTTTCAAGTATTTAAACTGTCATATTCATGTTTCTGTCGTATATAATGGCTAATGTTGGTGAAATCAAGATAAAATTGCTGTTTTAAGCATGCAAAAGCATACAAAACGCCGTTTTCAAGTATTTAAAATGGCATATTCATGTATTTGTCATGTGTAATGGCTTATGTTTGCAAAATCTAGATAAAATAGCTGTTATAAGCTTGCAAAAACATACAGAACGCTGTTTTCAAGTATTAAAACTGTCATATTGATGTTTCTGTCATGTATAATGGCTAATGTTGGTGAAATCAAGATAAAATTGCTGTTTTAAGCATGCAAAAGCATAAAAAACGCCGTTTTCAAGTATTTAAACTGTCATATTCATGTATTTGTCGTGTGTAATGGCTTATGTTTGCAAAATCTAGATAAAATAGCTGTTTTCAGCTTGCAAAAACATACAGAACGCTGTTTTCAAGTATTAAAACTGTCATATTGATGTTTCTGTCATGTATAATGGCTAATGTTGGTGAAATCAAGATAAAATTGCTGTTTTAAGCATGCAAAAGCATACAAAACGCCGTTTTCAAGTATTTAAACTGTCATATTTATGTATATGTCGTGTGTAATGGCTTGTGTTTGCAAAATCAAGATAAAATAGCTGTTTTCAGCTTGCAAAAACATACAAAATGCTGTTTTCAAGTATTAAAACTGTCATATTTATGTTTCTGTTGTGTATAATGGCTAATGTTGGTGAAATCAAGATAAAATTGCAGTTTAAAGCATGCAAAAGCATACAAAACGCCGTTTTTAAGTATTTAAACAGTCATATTCATATATATGTCGTGTGTAATGGCTTATGTTTGCAAAATCAAGATAAAATAGCTGTTTTCAGCTTGCAAAAACATACAAAACGCTGTTTTCAAGTATATAAACTGTCATATTCATGTTTCTGTCGTGTATAATGGCTAATATTGGTGAAATCAAGATAAAATTGCTGTTTTAAGCATGCAAAAGTATACATAACGCCGTTTTCAAGTATTTAAACTGTCATATTCATGAATATGTCGTGTTTAATGGCTTATGTTTGCAAAATCAAGATAAAATAGCTGTATTCAGCTTGCAAAAACATGCAAAATGCTGTTTTCAAGTATTAAACCTGTCATATTCATGTTTCTGTCGTGTATAATGTCTAATGCAAGTGAAATAAAGATAAAATTGCTGTTTTAAGCATGCAAAAGCATACGAAACGCCGTTTTCAAGTATTTAAACTGTCATATTCATGTATATGTCGTGTGTAGTGGCTTATGTTTGCAAAATCAAGATAAAATAGATGTTTTCAGCTTGCAAAAACATACAAAACGCTGTTTTCAAGTATATAAACTGTCATATTCATGTTTCTGTCATGTATAATGGCTAATGTTGGTGAAATCAAGATAAAGTTGCTGTTTTAAGCATGCAAAAGTATACAAAACGCCGTTTTCAAGTATTTAAACTGTCATATTCATGTATATGTCGTGTGTAATGGCTTATGTTTGCAAAATCAAGATAAAATAGCTCTTATCAGCTTGCAAAAACCTACAAAACGCTGTTTTAAAGTATATAAACTGTCATATTCATGTTTCTGTCATGTATAATGGCTAATGTTGGTGAAATCAAGATAAAAATACTGTTTTAAGCATGCAAAAGTATACAAAACGCCGTTTTCAAGTATTTAAACTGTCATATTCATGAATATGTCGTGTGTAATGGCTTATGTTTGCAAAATCAAGATAAAATTGCTGTTTTCAGCTTGCAAAAACATACAAAATGACGTTTCAAGTATTTAAATTGTCATATTCATGTTTCTGTCGCGAATAATGGCTAATGTTGGTGAAATCAAAATAAAATTGCTGTTTTAAGCTTGCATAAACATACAAATTGCTGTTTTCAAGTATTTAAATTGTTATATTCATGTTTCTGTCGCGTATAATGGCTAATGTTGGTGAAATCAAGATAAAATTGCTGTTTTAAGCATGCAAAAGCATACAAAACGCCGGTTTTAAGTATTTAAACTGTCATATTCATGTATATGTCGTGCGTAATGGCTTATGTTTGCAAAATCTGGATAAAATAGCTGTTTTCAGCTTGCAAAAACATATAAAATGCTGTTTTCAAGTATTAAAACTGTCATATTCATGTTTCTGCTGTGTATAATGTCTAATGCTGGCGAAATAAAGATAAAATTGCTGTTTTAAGCATGCAAAAGCATACAAAACGCCGTTTTCAAGTATTTAAACTGTCATATTCATGTATATGTCGTGTGTAATGGCTTATGTTTGCAAAATCGAGATAAAATAGCTCTTTTTAGCTTGCAAAAACATACAAAACGCTGTTTTCAAGTATATAAACTGTCATATTCATGTTTCTGTCGTGTATAATGGCTAATGTTGGTGAAATCAAGATAAAATTGCTGTTTTAAGCATGCAAAAGCATACAAAACGCCGTTTTCGAATATTTAAACTGTCATATTTATGTATATGTCGTGTGTAATGGCTTGTGTTCGCAAAATCAAGATAAAATAGCTGTTTTCAGCTTGCAAAAACATACAAAATGCTGTTTTCAAGTATTTAAACTGTCATATTCAAGTATGTGTCGTGTATAATGGCTAATGTTAGTGAAATCAAGATAAAATTGCTGTTTTAAGCATGCAAAAGCATACAAAACGCCGTTTTCAAGTATTTAAACTGTCATATTCATGTATATGTCGTGTGTAATGGCTTTTGTTTGCAAAATCAAGATAAAATAGCTGTTTTCAGCTTGCAAAAACATACAAAATGCTGTTTTCAAGTATTAAAACTGTCATATTCATGTTTCTGTCGTGTATAATGGCTAATGTTAGTGAAATCAAGATAAAATTGCTGTTTTAAGCATGCAAAAGCATACAAAACGCCGATTTCAAGTATTTAAACTGGCATATTCATGTATTTGTCATGTGTTATGGCTTATGTTTGCAAAATCTAGATAAAATAGCTGTTATAAGCTCTCAAAAACATACAAAACGCTGTTTTCAAGTATTAAAACTGTCATATTGATGTTTCTGTCATGTATAATGGCTAATGTTAGTGAAATCAAGATAAAATTGCTGTTTTAAGCATGCAAAAGCATAAAAAACGCCGTTTTCAAGTATTTAAACTGTCATATTCATGTATTTGTCGTGTGTAATGGCTTATGTTTGCAAAATCTAGATAAAATAGCTGTTTTTAGCTTGCAAAAACATATAAAATGCTGTTTTTAAGTATTAAAACTGTCATATTCATGTTTCTGTTGTGTATAATGTCTAATGCTGGCGAAATAAAGATAAAATTGCTGTTATAAGCATGCAAAAGCATACAAAACGCCGTTTTTAAGTATTTAAACTGTCATTTTCATGTATATGTCGTGTGTAATGGCTTATGTTTGCAAAATCAAGATAAAATAGCAGTTTTCAGCTTGCAAAAACATACAAAACGCTGTTTTCAAGTATATAAACTGTCATATTCATGTTTCTGTCGTGTATAATGGCTAATGTTGGTGAAATCAAGATAAAATTGCTGTTTTAAGCATGCAAAAGCATACAAAACGCCGTTTTCAAGTATTTAAACTGTCATATTTATGTATATGTCGTGTGTAATGGCTTGTGTTCGCAAAATCAAGATAAAATAGCTGTTTTCAGCTTGCAAAAACATACAAAATGCTGTTTTCAAGTATTTAAACTGTCATATTCAAGTATGTGTCGTGTATAATGGCTAATGTTAGTGAAATCAAGATAAAATTGCTGTTTTAAGCATGCAAAAGCATACAAAACGCCGTTTTCAAGTATTTAAACTGTCATATTCATGTATATGTCGTGTGTAATGGCTTTTGTTTGCAAAATCAAAATAAAATAGCTGTTTTCAGCTTGCAAAAACATACAAAATGCTGTTTTCAAGTATTAAAACTGTCATATTCATGTTTCTGTCGTGTATAATGGCTAATGTTAGTGAAATCAAGATAAAATTGCTGTTTTAAGCATGCAAAAGCATACAAAACGCCGATTTCAAGTATTTAAACTGGCATATTCATGTATTTGTCATGTGTTATGGCTTATGTTTGCAAAATCTAGATAAAATAGCTGTTATAAGCTCTCAAAAACATACAAAACGCTGTTTTCAAGTATTAAAACTGTCATATTGATGTTTCTGTCATGTATAATGGCTAATGTTAGTGAAATCAAGATAAAATTGCTGTTTTAAGCATGCAAAAGCATAAAAAACGCCGTTTTCAAGTATTTAAACTGTCATATTCATGTATTTGTCGTGTGTAATGGCTTATGTTTGCAAAATCTAGATAAAATAGCTGTTTTCAGCTTGCAAAAACATATAAAATGCTGTTTTTAAGTATTAAAACTGTCATATTCATGTTTCTGTTGTGTATAATGTCTAATGCTGGCGAAATAAAGATAAAATTGCTGTTATAAGCATGCAAAAGCATACAAAACGCCGTTTTCAAGTATTTAAACTGTCATTTTCATGTATATGTCGTGTGTAATGGCTTATGTTTGCAAAATCAAGATAAAATAGCTGTTTTCAGCTTGCAAAAACATACAAAACGCTGTTTTCAAGTATATAAACTGTCATATTCATGTTTCTGTCGTGTATAATGGCTAATGTTGGTGAAATCAAGATAAAATTGCTGTTTTAAGCATGCAAAAGTACACAAAACGCCGTTTTAAAGTATTTAAACTGTCATATTAATATATATATATATATATATATATATATATATATATATATATATATATATATATATATATATATGTCGTGTGTAATGGCTTATGTTTGCAAAATCAAGATAAAATAGCTGTTTTCAGCTTGCAAAAACATACAAAACGCTGTTTTCAAGTATTTAAACTGTCATATTCAAGTATATGTCGGGTGTAATGGCTTATGTTTGCAAAATCAAGATAAAATAGCTGTTTTCAGCTTGCAAAAACATACAAAATACTGTTTTCAAGTATTTAAACTGTCATATCCATGTTTATGTCTTGTATAATGGCTAATGTTGGTGAAATCAAGATAAAATTGCTGTTTTAAGCATGTAAAAGCATACAAAACGCCGTTTTAAAGTATTTAAACTGTCATATTCATATATATGTCGTGTGTAATGGCTTATGTTTCAAAATCAAGATAAAATAGCTGTTTTCAGCTTGCAAAAACATACAAAATGCTGTATTCAAGTATTTAAACTGTCATATTCATGTTTCTGTCGTGTATAATGGCTAATGTTGCTGAAATCAAGATAAAATTGCTAATTTAAACATGCAAAAGCATACAAAACGCCGTTTTCAAGTATTTAAACTGTCATATTCATGTATATGTCATGTGTAATGACTTATGTTTGCAAAATCAAGATAAAATAGCTGTTTTCAGCTTGCAAAAACATACAAAATGCTGTTTTCAAGTATTTATACTGTCATATTCATGTTTCTGTCGTGTATAATGGCTAATGTTGGTGAAATCAAGATAAAATTGCTGTTTTAAGCATGCAAAAGCATACAAAACACCGTTTTCAAGTATTTAAACTGTTATATTCGTATATATGTCGTGTGTAATGAATTATGTTTGCAAAAACAAGATAAAATAGCTGTTTTCAGATAGCAAAAACATACAAAATGCTGTTTTCAAGTATTTAAACTGCCATATTAATGTTTCTGTCGTGTATAATGCCTAATGTTGGTGAAATCAAGATAAAATTGCTGTTTTAAGCATGCAAAAACATACAAAACGCCGTTTTTAAGTATTTAAACTGTCATATTCAAGTATGTGTCGTGTATAATTGCTTATGCTTGCAAAAGCAAGATAAAATAGCTGTTTTCAGCTTGCAAAACATACAAAATGCTGCTTTCAAGTATTTAAATTGTCATATTCATGTTTCTGTCGTGTGTAATAGCTAATGTTAGTGAAATCAAGATAAAATTGCTGTTTTAGGTTTGAAAAAACATAAAAAACTCTGTTTTCAAGTATTTAAACTGTCATATTCATGTTTCTGTCGTGTATAATGGCTAATGTTGGTGAAATCAAGATAAAATTGCTGTTTTAAGCATGCAAACGCATACAAAACGCCGTTTTCAAGTATTTAAACTGTCATATTCATGTATTTGTCGTGTGTAATGGCTTATGTTTGCAAAATCTAGATAAAATAACTGTTTTCAGCTTGCAAGAACATACAAAACGCTGTTTTCAATTATTACAACTGTCTTATTGTTGTTTCTGTCGTGTATAATGGCTAATGTTTCTGAAATCAAGATAAAATTGCTGTTTTAAGCATGCAAAAGCATACAAAACGCCGTTTTCAAGTATTTAAACTGTCATATTTATGTATATGTCGTGTGTAATGGCTTGTGTTTGCAAAATCAAGATAAAATAGCTGTTTTCAGCTTGCAAAAACATACAAAATGCTGTTTTTAAGTATTAAAACTGTCATATTTATGTTTCTGTCGTGTATAATGGCTAATGTTGGTGAAATCAAGATAAAATTGCAGTTTAAAGCATGCAAAAGCATACAAAACGCCGTTTTTAAGTATTTAAACAGTCATATTCATATATATGTCGTGTGTAATGGCTTATGTTTGCAAAATCAAGATAAAATAGCTGTTTTCAGCTTGTAAAAACATACAAAACGCTGTTTTCAAGTATATAAACTGTCATATTCATGTTTCTGTCGTGTATAATGGCTAATATTGGTGAAATCAAGATAAAATTGCTGTTTTAAGCATGCAAAAGTATACATAACGCCGTTTTCAAGTATTTAAACTGTCATATTCATGAATATGTCGTGTGTAATGGCTTATGTTTGCAAAATCAAGATAAAATAGCTGTATTCAGCTTGCAAAAACATACAAAATGCTGTTTTCAAGTATTAAACCTGTCATATTCATGTTTCTGTCGTGTATAATGTCTAATGCAAGTGAAATAAAGATAAAATTGCTGTTTTAAGCATGCAAAAGCATACGAAACGCCGTTTTCAAGTATTTAAACTGTCATATTCATGTATATGTCGTGTGTAATGGCTTATGTTTGCAAAATCAAGATAAAATAGATGTTTTCAGCTTGCAAAAACATACAAAACGCTGTTTTCAAGTATATAAACTGTCATATTAATGTTTCTGTCATGTATAATGGCTAATGTTGGTGAAATCAAGATAAAGTTGCTGTTTTAAGCATGCAAAAGTATACAAAACGCCGTTTTCAAGTATTTAAACTGTCATATTCATGTATATGTCGTGTGTAATGGCTTATGTTTGCAAAATCAAGATAAAATAGCTCTTATCAGCTTGCAAAAACCTACAAAACGCTGTTTTAAAGTATATAAACTGTCATATTCATGTTTCTGTCATGTATAATGGCTAATGTTGGTGAAATCAAGATAAAATTGCTGTTTTAAGCATGCAAAAGTATACAAAACACCGTTTTCAAGTATTTAAACTGTCATATTCATGAATATGTCGTGTGTAATGGCTTATGTTTGCAAAATCAAGATAAAATTGCTGTTTTCAGCTTGCAAAAACATACAAAATGACGTTTTAAGTATTTAAATTGTCATATTCATGTTTCTGTCGCGAATAATGGCTAATGTTGGTGAAATCAAAATAAAATTGCTGTTTTAAGCTTGCATAAACATACAAAATGCTGTTTTCAAGTATTTAAATTGTTATATTCATGTTTCTGTCGCGTATAATGGCTAATGTTGGTGAAATCAAGATAAAATTGCTGTTTTAAGCATGCAAAAGCATACAAAACGCCGGTTTTAAGTATTTAAACTGTCATATTCATGTATATGTCGTGCGTAATGGCTTATGTTTGCAAAATCTGGATAAAATAGCTGTTTTAAGCTTGCAAAAACATACAAAATGCTGTTTTCAAGTATTATAACTGTCATATTCATGTTTCTGTCGTGTATAATAATAATAATATTTATTTGCTTAAAGATATCATCTCATACAAATAGATTGGTAACAATTTATATAGTTTTATAGTTTCATGAAATATAACAACACAGTCCTATCTTTAATTTAATTTACTTACATACATGTTACTCATTCAGTATAAATGATCTAATTCGTAGGGCAGATTTGCAGAAATAGTATAGGTCCCACATCTTCTCTTTGGACAGCTCCGAGAGTAGATCGTGATTGGCAATAGTAGATAATCCCTCGAATTTGCTGTGTCTGATATGTTTTTGAATATATGAGGTTCTAAAAGGACTATAAATAGGACATTTGAAAAGGAAGTGATTTAGGTCGTTGGGTTCGAAATTGTTACAGATGTTGCAGAGTTCTTCGTCTCTAAAATTATGGCAAATACCATCCTGGAAGATACTTAAATTTTTTGTATTTGCGGTTCGAAGTTTTATGGATAGTTTCAGGATATTAAAGGGAATATTCATGTTTAGGTATAAGGAACTGGTTATGTACGAATGGAAGCAGGGTTGTAAAGTGAAGAAGTCATTCTTTTAGTATCTATCGCATACATTTCTTCCTTGTATGCTATTAATATATTAGGTGTTTCTCTTTTAACAATTAGAAAATTCTGGCTTTCCCATACCCATTGAAAGTTTATCTTTTCGAGCATCAATTGCAAGTGTCTGGCCCAATTATGTTTAATTTGTTTATTATGTGGAATTATATTACTTTGTTTGTCGTTTAATACTAATAATTTATTGTAGCAAACTTTTGCGTATCTTTCCTCTGGCATAAGTAAAATTCTGTACCACAACTGTAACATTTTTTCCATAATTAATAGTTCTAATTTGTTCTCACCAGTTTCTCGTCTTATAATATAGTTTGGTACTGTTTTGTGTAGTCCGAAAATATTCTTGAAAAATTGCGTCATACCCTTTTCAATGTTATTAACTTGTAAAGGGCCCCATATTTCTGCTCCATATAATAGTGATGGTAGTAAAACTGAAACATATAGTCTGATGGTTGTCTCCCAACCAAACATTTTTGCCGTAATTAATGTACGCTTTATAGTCCCTGACGTTCTGCGTGCCTTAGAGATGAATGATTTTGAGTTTTCATTAAACGAACCAGATGTGGAGAAGGTTATTCCTAGGTAGGTATACGTCTTAGTGAAGTTTATCTCGTTTTTTTGACAAGTGTGCTTTATAGTTCTTTTTGGTGGTCTCCCTATATGAAAGTGCAATATTTTTGTTTTCTTGGCGTTAACCTTGAGTTGATGTGAATCACAAAATTCGGTTAGGGCATTTAATTTACGTTGCACGTCTATTTGCGAATGAGCAAAAATAACGATGTCATCTGCATATTGTAAAGAGAGTATGTCTGTCTGCTGATCAATGTAATAACCTTCTAAATTTTTTGTTCTAAAAAATGTTTCCAAGTCTGAAATATATAGTGCGAATAAAAGCGGGCTGGAGCATTCTCTTTGTAAAACCCCTTTTGTAATTTGGATTGTTTCTGACAATTCGTTATTAATACTTAGTTGCACCGTTGCTTTATTATAAATATTTCTGAAAAGCCTTGTAATTTTGCCACTTACTCCTAGTTGAAATATTTTATGCCATAATAAATTGTGGGGAATAGAGTCAAAAGCTGTCATATTTATGTATATGTCGTGTGTAATGGCTTGTGTTTGCAAAATCAAGATAAAATAGCTGTTTTCAGCTTGCAAAAACATACAAAATGCTGTTTTCAAGTATTTAAACTGTCATATTCAAGTATGTGTCGTGTATAATGGCTAATGTTAGTGAAATCAAGATAAAATTGCTGTTTTAAGCATGCAAAAGCATACAAAACGCCATTTTCAAGTATTTAAACTGACATATTCATGTATATGTCGTGTGTAATGGCTTTTGTTTGCAAAATCAAGATAAAATAGCTGTTTTCAGCTTGCAAAAACATACAAAATGCTGTTTTCAAGTATTAAAACTGTCATATTCATGTTTCTGTCGTGTATAATGGCTAATGTTAGTGAAATCAAGATAAAATTGCTGTTTTAAGCATGCAAAAGCATACAAAACGCCGATTTCAAGTATTTAAACTGGCATATTCATGTATTTGTCATGTGTTATGGCTTATGTTTGCAAAATCTAGATAAAATAGCTGTTATAAGCTCTCAAAAACATACAAAACGCTGTTTTCAAGTATTAAAACTGTCATATTGATGTTTCTGTCATGTATAATGGCTAATATTAGTGAAATCAAGATAAAATTGCTGTTTTAAGCATGCAAAGCATAAAAACGCCGTTTTCAAGTATTTAAACTGTCATATTCATGTATTTGTCGTGTGTAATGGCTTATGTTTGCAAAATCTAGATAAAATAGCTGTTTTCAGCTTGCAAAAACATATAAAATGCTGTTTTTAAGTATTAAAACTCTCATATTCATGTTTCTGTTGTGTATAATGTCTAATTGCTGGCGAAATAAAGATAAAATTGCTGTTATAAGCATGCAAAAGCATACAAAACGCCGTTTCAAGTATTTAAACTGTCATTTTCATGTATATGTCGTGTGTAATGGCTTATGTTTGCAAAATCAAGATAAAATAGCTGTTTTCAGCTTGCAAAAACATACAAAACGCTGTTTTCAAGTATATAAACTGTCATATTCATGTTTCTGTCGTGTATAATGGCTAATGTTGGTGAAATAGATAAAATTGCTGTTTTAAGCATGCAAAAGTACACAAAACGCCGTTTTAAAGTATTTAAACTGTCATATTAATATATATATATATATATATATATATATATATATATATATATATATATATATATATATATATATATGTCGTGTGTAATGGCTTATGTTTGCAAAATCAAGATAAAATAGCTATTTTCAGCTTGCAAAAACATACAAAATACTGTTTTCAAGTATTTAAACTGTCATATTCATGTTTATATCGTGTAAAATGGCTAATGTTGGTGAAATCAAGATAAAATTGCTGTTTTAAGCATGTAAAAGCATACAAAACGCCGTTTTCAAGTATTTGAACTGTCATATTTATGTATATGTCGTGTGTAATGGCTTGTGTTTGCAAAATCAAGATAAAATTGCTGTTTTCCGCTTGCAAAAACATTCAAAATGCTGTTTTCAAGTATTTAAACTGTCATATTTATGTTTCTGTCGTGTATAATGGCTAATGTTGGTGAAATCAAGATAAAATTGCTGTTTTAAGCATGCAAAAGCATACAAAATGCCGTTTTCAATTATTTAAACTGTCATATTCATGTATGTGTCGTGTGTAATGGCTTATGTTTACAAAATCAAGATAAAGTAGTTGTTTTCATCTTGCGAAAACATACAAAATGCTGTTTTCAAGTATATAAACTGACATATTCATGCTTCTGTCGTGTATTATGACTAATGTTTTGGAAATCAAGTTAAAATTGCTGTTTTAAGCATGCAAAAGAATACAAAACGCCGTTTTCAAGAATTTTAACTGTCATATTCATGTTTCTGTCGTGTATAATGGCTAATGTTGGTGAAATCAAGATAAAATTGCTGTTTTAAGCATGCCACAGCATACAAAACGCCGTTTTCAAGTATTTAAACTGTAATATTCATGTTTATGTCGTGTGTAATGGCTTATGTTTACAAAATCAAGATAAAATAGCTGTTTTTAGCTTACAAAAACATACAAAACGCTGTTTTCAAGTATTTAAACTGTCATATTCATGATTCTGTCGTGTATAATGTCTAATGCTGGCGAAATAAAGATAAAATTGCTGTTTTAAGCATGCGAAAGCATACAAAACGCCGTTTTAAAGTATTTAAACTGTCATATTTATGTATATATCGTGTGTATTGGCTTATTTTTGCAAAATCAAGTTAAAATGGCTGTTTTCAGCTTGCAAAAACATACAAAATGCTGTTTTCTAGTATTTAAACTGTCATATTCATGTTTGTGTCATGCATAATGGCTAATGTTGGTAAAATCAAGACAAAAGTGCTGTTTTAAGCATGAAAAAGCATACAAAACGCCGTTTTTACGTATTTAAACTGTCATATTCATGTATATGTCGTGTGTAATGGCTTATGTTTGCAAAATTAAGATAATATAGCTTTTTTCAGCTTGAAAAAACATACAAAGTGCTGTTTTCAAGTATTTAAACTGTCATAGTCATGTATATGTCGTGTGTAATGGCTTATGTTTGCAAAATCAAGATAAAATAGCTGTTTTCAGCTTGCAAAAACATACAAAATGCTGTTTTCAAGTACTTAAACTGTCATATTCATGTATATGTCGTGTGTTATGGCTTATGTTTGCAAAATCAAGATAAATAAGCTGTTTTCAGCTTGCAGAAACATGAAAAATACTGTTTTCAAGTATTTAAACTATCATATTCATGTTTCTGTCGTGTATGATGGCTAATGTTGGTAAAATCAAGATAAAATTGCTTTTTTAAGCATGCAAAAGCATGCAAAACGCCGTTTTTAGGTATTTAAACTGTCATATTCATGTATATGTCGTATGTAATGGCTTATGTTTGCAAAATCAAGATAAAATAGGTGTTTTCAGCTTGCAAAATATACAAAATGCTGTTTTCAAATATTTAAACTGTCATAGTCATGTATATGTCGTGTGTAATGGCTTATGTTTGACAAATCAAGATAAAATATCCGTTTTTAGCTTGCAAAAACATACAAAATGCTGTTTTCAAGTATTTAAACTGTCATATTCATGTATATGTCGTGTGTAATGGCTTATGTTTGCAAAATAAGATAAAATTGCTGTTTTCAGCTTGCAAAAACATACAAAATGCTGTTTTCAAGTATTTGAACTGTCATATTCATGTTTCTGTCGTTTATAATAATAATAATATTTATTTGCTTAAAGATATCATCTCATACAAATAGATTGGTAACAATTTATATAGTTTTATAGTTTCATGAAATATAACAACACAGTCCTATCTTTAATTTAATTTACTTACATACATGTTACTCATTCAGTATAAATGATCTAATTCGTAGGGCAGATTTGCAGAAATAGTATAGGTCCCACATCTTCTCTTTGGACAGCTCCGAGAGTAGATCGTGATTGGCAATAGTAGATAATCCCTCGAATTTGCTGTGTCTGATATGTTTTTGAATATATGAGGTTCTAAAAGGACTATAAATGGGACATTTGAAAAGGAAGTGATTTAGGTCGTTGGGTTCGAAATTGTTACAGATGTTGCAGAGTTCTTCGTCTCTAAAATTATGCCAAATACCATCCTGGAAGATACTTAAATTTTTTGTATTTGCGGTTCGAAGTTTTATGGATAGTTTCAGGATATTAAAGGGAATATTCATGTTTAGGTATAAGGAACTGGTTATGTACGAATGGAAGCAGGGTTGTAAAGTGAAGAAGTCATTCTTTTAGTATCTATCGCATACATTTCTTCCTTGTATGCTATTAATATATTAGGTGTTTCTCTTTTAACAATTAGAAAATTCTGGCTTTCCCATACCCATTGAAAGTTTATCTTTTCGAGCATCAATTGCAAGTGTCTGGCCCAATTATGTTTAATTTGTTTATTATGTGGAATTATATTACTTTGTTTGTCGTTTAATACTAATAATTTATTGTAGCAAACTTTTGCGTATCTTTCCTCTGGCATAAGTAAAATTCTGTACCACAACTGTAACATTTTTTCCATAATTAATAGTTCTAATTTGCTCTCACCAGTTTCTCGTCTTATAATATAGTTTGGTACTGTTTTGTGTAGTCCGAAAATATTCTTGAAAAATTGCGTCATACCCTTTTCAATGTTATTAACTTGGAAAGGGCCCCATATTTCTGCTCCATATAATAGTGATGGTAGTAAAACTGAAACATATAGTCTGATGGTTGTCTCCCAACAAAACATTTTTGCCGTAATTAATGTACGCTTTATAGTCCCTGACGTTCTGCGTGCCTTAGAGATGAATGATTTTGAGTTTTCATTAAACGAACCAGATGTGGAGAAGGTTATTCCTAGGTAGGTATACGTCTTAGTGAAGTTTATCTCGTTTTTTTGACAAGTGTGCTTTATAGTTCTTTTTGGTGGTCTCCCTATATGAAAGTGCAATATTTTTGTTTTCTTGGCGTTAACCTTGAGTTGATGTGAATCACAAAATTCGGTTAGGGCATTTAATTTACGTTGCACGTCTATTTGCGAATGAGCAAAAATAACGATGTCATCTGCATATTGTAAAGAGAGTATGTCTGTCTGCTGATCAATGTAATAACCTTCTAAATTTTTTGTTCTAAAAAATGTTTCCAAGTCTGAAATATATAGTGCGAATAAAAGCGGGCTGGAGCATTCTCTTTGTAAAACCCCTTTTGTAATTTGGATTGTTTCTGACAATTCGTTATTAATACTTAGTTGCACCGTTGCTTTATTATAAATATTTCTGAAAAGCCTTGTAATTTTGCCACTTACTCCTAGTTGAAATATTTTATGCCATAATAAATTGTGGGGAATAGAGTCAAAAGCTTTTTCAAAATCTATGAAAATAGCATATACTCCATTTTTACTTTTAAGAAAACTTGATTGAACGATAGTGTTGAGAACAAATAAATTATCACTGCACGATCTTCGTTTCCTGAAACCTGATTGAGCCTCTGGTAAGATGTTATTACTTTCTGTCCATGTTTGCAGTCTAAAATTTAAGATAAACGTAATAACCTTAGTTATAGTATTCACAAGAGCAATTCCTCTATAGTTATTTTTGTGCAGATGGTCTCCTTTTTTATATATTAGTGATAATTTTATGTTTTTTAACTTTTCAGGCAAATCTTCATTTGTGAGAAAATTGTTTAATAAATTTTGTAAATAAATTTTTCCTGAGAAGGGAAGATTTTTCAGTTGTTCGTTAATTATGTTATCCGAGCCAGGACTTTTATTTACTTTTAGATTTCTGTCCTGTATAATGGCTAATGTTTCTGAAATCAAGATAAAATTGCTGTTTTAAGCATGCAAAAGCATACAAAACGCCGTTTTCAAGTATTTAAACTGTCATATGCATGTTTCTGTTGTGTATAATGTCTAATGCTGGCGAAATAAAGATAAAATTGCTGTTTTAAGCATGCAAAAGCATACAAAACTCCGTTTTCAAGTATTTAAACTGTCATATTCAAGTATATGTCGGGTGTAATGGCTTATGTTTGCAAAATCAAGATAAAATTGCTGTTTTCTGCTTGCAAAAACATTCAAAATGCTGTTTTCAAGTATTTAAACTGTCATATTCATGTTTCTGTCGTGTATAATGGCTAATGTTGGTGAAATCAAGATAAAATTGCTGTTTTAAGCATGCAAAAGTATACAAAACGCCGTTTTCAAGTATTTAAACTGTCATATTCATGTATATGTCATGTGTAATGACTTATGTTTGCAAAATCTAGATAAAATAGCTGTTATAAGTTCTCAAAAACATACAAACGCTGTTTTCAAGTATTAAAACTGTCATATTGATGTTTCTGTCATGTATAATGGCTAATGTTGGTGAAATCAAGATAAAATTGCTGTTTTAAGCATGCAAAAGAATACAAAACGCCGTTTTCAAGTATTTAAACTGTCATATTCATGTATATGTCATGTGTAATGACTTATGTTTGCAAAATCAAGATAAAATAGCTGTTTTCAGCTTGCAAAAACATACAAAATGCTGTTTTCAAGTATTTAAACTGTCATATTCATGTTTCTGTCGTGTATAATGGCTAATGTTGGTGAAATCAAGATAAAATTGCGGTTTTAAGCATGCAAAAGCATACAAAACGCCGTTTTCAAGTATTTAAAATAGCATATTCATGTATTTGTCATGCGTAATGGCTTATGTTTGCAAAATCTAGGTAAAATAGCTGTTATAAGTTCTCAAAAATATACAAACGCTGTTTTCAAGTATTAAAACTGTCATATTGATGTTTCTGTCATGTATAATGGCTAATGTTGGTGAAATCAAGATAAAATTGCTGTTTTAAGCATGCAAAAGCATAAAAAACGCCGTTTTCAAGTATTTAAACTGTCATATTCATGTATATGTCGTGTGTAATGGCTTGTGTTTGCAAAATCAAGATAAAATAGCTGTTTTCAGCTTGCAAAAACATACAAAATGCTGTTTTCAAGTATTTAAACTATCATATTCATGTTTCTGTCGTGTATAATGGCTAATGTTTGTGAATTAAAGATAAAATTGCTGTTTTAAGCATGCAAAAGCATACAAAACGCCGTATTCAAGTATTTAAACTATGTATATGTCGTGTGTAATGGCTTTTGTTTGCAAAATCAAGATAAAATAGCTGTGTTCAGCTTGCAAAAACATACTAAATGCTGTTTTCAAGTATTTAAACTGTCATATTCATGTTTCTCTCGTGTATAATGGCTAATGATGGTGAAATCAAGATAAAATTGCTGTTTTAAGCATGCAAAAGCATACAAAATGCCGGTTTTAATTATTTAAACTGTCATATTCATGTATGTGTCGTGTGTAATGGCTTATGTTTACAAAATCAAGATAAAGTAGTTGTTTTCATCTTGCGAAAACATACAAAATGCTGTTTTCAAGTATATAAACTGACATATTCATGTTTCTGTCGTGTATAATGGCTAATGTTGGTGAAATAAAGATAAAATTGCTGTTTTAAGCATGCAAAAGCATACAAAACGCCGTTTTCAAGTATTTAAACTGTAATATTCATGTATATGTCGTGTGTAATGGCTTATGTTTACAAAATCAAGATAAAATAGCTGTTTTTAGCTTACAAAAACATACAAAACGCTGTTTTCAAGTATTTAAACTGTCATATTCATGATTCTGTCGTGTATAATGTCTTATGCTGGCGAAATAAAGATAAAATTGCTGTTTTAAGCATGCAAAAGCATACAAAACGCCGTTTTAAAGTATTTAAACTGTCATATTTATGTATATACCGTGTGTATTGGCTTATTTTTGCAAAATCAAGTTAAAATGGCTGTTTTCAGCTTGCAAAAACATACAAAATGCTGTTTTCTAGTATTTAAACTGTCATATTCATGTTTGTGTCATGCATAATGGCTAATGTTGGTAAAATCAAGACAAAATTGCTGTTTTAGGCATGAAAAAGCATACAAAACGCCGTTTTTAAGTATTTAAACTGTCATATTCATGTATATGTCGTGTGTAATGGCTTATGTTTTATTAAGATAATATAGCTGTTTTCAGCTTGAAAAAACATACAAAGTGCTGTTTTCAAGTATTTAAACTGTCATAGTAATGTATATGTCGTGTGTAATGGCTTATGTTTGCAAAATCAAGATAAAATAGCTGTTTTCAGCTTGCAAAAACATACAAAATGCTGTTTTCAAGTACTTAAACTGTCATATTCATGTATATGTCGTGTGTTATGGCTTATGTTTGAAAAATCAAGATAAAATTGCTGTTTTCAGCTTGCAAAAATATTCAAAATGCTGTTTTCAAGAATTTTAACTGTCATATTCATGTTTATGTCGTGCGTAATGGCTTATGTTTGCAAAATCAAGATAAAATAGCTGTTTTCAGCTTGCAGAAACATGAAAAATACTGTTTTCAAGTATTTAAACTATCATATTCATGTTTGTGTCGTGTATGATGGCTAATGTTGGTAAAATCAAGATAAAATTGCTTTTTTAAGCATGCAAAAGCATGCAAAACGCCGTTTTTAGGTATTTAAACTGTCATATTCATGTATATGTCGTGTGTAATGGCTTATGTTTGCAAAATCAAGATAAAATAGCTGTTTTCAGCTTGCAAAATATACAAAATGCTGTTTTCAAATATTTAAACTGTCATAGTCATGTATATGTCGTGTGTAATGGCTTATGTTTGCAAAATAAGATAAAATTGCTGTTTTCAGCTTGCAAAAACATACAAAATGCTATTTTCAAGTATTTGAACTGTCATATTCATGTATATGTCGTGTTTAATGGCTAATGTTGGTGAAAATAAGATGAAATTGCTGTTTTAAGCATGCAAAAGCATACAAAACGCCGTTTTTAAGTATTTAAACTGTCATATTCATGTATATGTCGTGTGTAATGGCTTATGTTTGAAAAATCAAGATAAAATAGCTGTTTTCCGCTTGCAAAAACATACAAAATGCTGTTTTCAAGAATTTAAACTGTCATATTCATGTATATGTCGCGAGTAATGGCTTATGTTTGCAAAATCAAGAATAAATAGCTGTTTTAAGCTTGCAAAAACATACAAAATGCTGTTTTCAAGTATTAAAACTGTCATATTTATGTTTCTGTCGTGTATAATGGCTAATGTTGGAGAAATCAAGATAAAATTGCTGTTTTAAGCATGCAAAAGCATACAAAACGCCGTATTCAAGTATTTAAACTATCATATTCATATATGTGTCGTGTGTAATGGCTTATGTTTACAAAATCAAGATAAAATAGCTGTTTTTAGCTTGCGAAAACATACAAAATGCTGTTTTCAAGTATTTAAACTGTTATATTTAAGTTTTCGTCGTGTATAATGGGTAATGTTGGTGAAATCAAGATAAAATTGCTGTTTTAACCATGCAAAAGCATACAAAACACCGTTTTCAAGTATTTATACAGTCATATTCACGTATATGTCGTGTGTAATGGCTTATGTTTGCAAAATCAAGATAAAATAGTTGTTTTTAGCTTGCGAAAACATGCAAAATGCTGTTTTCAAGTGATTAAACTGACATATTCATGTTTCTGTCGTGTATTATGACTAATGTTGTGGAAATCAAGATAAAATTACTGTTTTATGCATGCAAAAGCATACAAAACGCCGTTTTCAAGTATTTAAACTGTCATAATAATGTATGTGTCGTGTGTAATGGCTAATGTTTACAAAATCAAGATAAAATAGCTGTTTTCAGCTGGCAAAAACATACAAAATGCTGTTTTCAAGTATTTAAACTGTTATATTTAAGTTTTCGTCGTGTATAATAGCTAATGTTGGTGAAATCAAGATAAAATTGCTGTTTTAAGCATGCAAAAGCATACAAAACACCGTTTTCAAGTAGTTAAACTGTCATATTCATGTATATGTCGTGTGTAATGGCTTATGATTGCAAAATCTAGATAAAATAGCTGTTTTCGGCTTGGAAAAACATACAAAGTGCTGCTTTTAAGTATTTATACTGTCATAGTCATGTATATGTCGTGTGTAATGGCTTATGTTTGCAAAATCAAGTTAAAATGTCTGTTTTCAGCTTGCAAAAACATACAAAATGCTGTTTTCTAGTATTTAAACTGTCATATCCATGTTTCTGTCATGTATAATGGCTAATGTTGGTAAAATCAAGATAAAATTGCTGTTTTACGCATGCAAAAGCATACAAAACGCCGTTTTTAAGTATTTAAACTGTCATATTCATGTTTATGTCGTGTGTAATGGCTTATGTTTGCAAAATCAAGATAAAATAGCTGTTTTCAGCTTGCAAAAACATACAAAGTACTGTTTTCAAGTATTTAAACTGTCAGTCATGTATATTTATTTATTTATTTATTTATTTAACAACCACTCAACAGGATAAGTAAATATCCCAATTACAGAGGGTTGGAGAAATCATGAATACAAACAATGAATACAACAAACACAAGTAGAAATATGTAGTAGGTATAAAACATATGAAAAAAAGAGTATTTTACAAACTAAAGAAATAATTGAACAGGACATTTTTTATATTTACATAAGAATCGCAAAATAAATCAAGATCAAGATGACATTCGATATGATTAAAGATGAAGCATAACCTTCTAATGGGAGCACGTAATTCATAATTAGTTCTCACAGTTGATATAAGAAACGTGCATTTAGATCTGGAGGAAAGACGTGGAACATTAATATTAATTCGATCTAGGCTCGATACATCGTCTATTTTGTTACATAGTAGCTTATGTAAATAAAGAATTGAATTGATAATACGCCTACTTTCGAGGGTAAGCATATTTAAGTCATGCAAAGTTGATGAGTAGCTATACGTTAAGGAATTGAATGAATGAGAGAATTTTATTGCACAGTATCTTACAAACTTCCTCTGTATCCATTCAATTTCGATATTATGATTGTTGTAGATTGGATTCCACACTACAGTACAGTATTCGAGCTTAGAACGAACTAAAGAGTAATACAAGGATTTAAGAGTAGAGACATTATGAAAAAGTTGTGTATTTCTAATTAAAAATCCAAGATTTTTGAATGAGCTATTAACAATGTATTCGACATGTGGCCCAAAAAATAACTTAGGATCAAAGAGAATGCCTAAATCCTTATATATTGTAACTCTTTCTAGCAACGTATTTCCCATCCAGTAAGAGTAATAATGCGGACCATGCTTCATCGAATATGTCATAACTTTACATTTCTTAGTATTGAACGTCAAAAGTGAGGATGAAGACCAAACTAATAGATTATTAATGTCTGATTGAAGTTCAAAATAATCATAATCTGAGTTGATGACTTTAAATAGTTTTAAATCATCGGCATATAACAATGCATGAGACGAATGTACACTGTAAGTAATATCATTAATAAATAAGTTGAAAAGCAAAGGACCTAAGTTAGATCCCTGCGGCACTCCAGAAAAAGGTATGAAATAGTCAGATTTGAAATTATTATAATTGACATATTGCGTACGATTACAAATATATGATCGTATAAATTGAATTAAGTCAGGAGAAAAATCAAATTGATGCTGTAATTTGTATAATAATACATCATGATTGACTGTATCGAAAGCCTTGGCAAAATCAGTATAGACGACATCAACTTGAGTGTTTTTATTAAGAGCATTAATGGTAAATTCTGTGAAATTAGATAGGTTGGTTGAAGTAGATCTTCCTTGTACAAATCCATGTTGGTTTGGAATTATTGCCTTACTAACGCTAAAATAGATGTGTCTATACAAAATTTTTTCAAAGCATTTCGCAATGTTTGAAAGAATAGAGATTGGTCGATAGTTTGCAACATTATGCGCATCACCAGATTTGAAAATCGGACATATTGAGGATTTTTTTAGAGCAGTAGGAAATGTATTTTGTGCTAGGGACATATTGAATAAAATGTGTAACGGTTTTATGAACAAATCACGACATCCTTTCAAAATGTAGGCTGGAAAATTATCAGGACCTGGATTACAAGAAACCTTTAACTTATTAATTGCATATATGATGTCATCTTCAGAAATACTACTGACTGAAACAAAAGAAGAAGAAGTAGAAGTTGCACAGAAAATCTTTGAGAAATCAGTGCATTTATCAGTAGTGTAGACACTAGCAAAATAATCAGCAAATCCTTGTACAATGGAAGGAGTATCATGGTATTGGATATTTTCCCAAAACATATCACCAGGTATACGAGAAACCTTTTTTGTTTTGTTAATGTAAGACCAGAATTGCTTAGGATCACTAGCTATACAGTTCTCAGTATTTGCAATATAATTTTTATATGCAACTTTTATGTCACTTTTAATTTTTGATCGTAAACTTTTAAATGTTGTATAATACGTATTGGTATTGAAACGTTTGTAAAGTTTTCTATATTTATTTTTAAGTTTAATATCTGAGATTATTTGCTTAGTAAACCAAGGCGGATAAGTTGACTTTTTCCTACGTGAGAGTGGTACACATTTTTGAAATATACTGTCTAAAATCTCATAAAATTTACTGAGTGCAGAATCAACATCATCATATGCTAGTAAAATGTCCCAGTCTACATTTTGTAAAAGCGAGTACATGAGTTCAAAATCAGAAAAACGGAAATTGTAAGTGAAATCATTATTAACAGTATTATTATGATTGTGACAGGGATTTACATTAACAGAAACAGATAATGTGGGGTGATATTTATCCTCAGGAACTAATGGACAAGAATGACGAGTAACACAACAATTGATGTTAGATAAAACAACATCAAGAAGACGAAAATCACTGTTGAGAATATTATTACATTGAGTAGCGTAAATAAAATTACAAAAATTTTCAAATCTGGCAATGTAATTATTATTAAAACCGATATTATAATGATCTATCAGTTTATTTAAATTCATATCGCCCAGAATAATAAAATCACATTGCATTAAAGACTGAAATGATTCAAGAGATTCATATATCATATTATGCTGCTCCAGAGAGGCAGCAGGTGGGGAATATATTACAACAACAATCAGATCTCTACCAAAATTCACTTTTACACGTACACATATAATATCTGCAGAAGAATTTGGATTGATATTAAATTTAACAACTGACGATTTATATTTAGTGCTAACTGCACACAATACACCACCACCGCGGGCTTTACCTAATCTGGCATTGTCGCGGTCCTGCCTGTAGATCACATACTTATTGGAATCTAGTACTTCATTGTTATATACAGAATCAGTTAACCAAGTTTCAGTAAGAGCTATAATATCATTATTTATTAAAAATGAATTAGTATATATATCAACTAGTTTAGTGTTCAATCCTCTTACATTCTGATAATAAATATCCATGAGTATGATACAAACGTATGAATAAAATAATATCTATATGTAAACAAAAACAAAGTAAATACAAAAAAATAATATCAATAACGTATGTCGATAATTGAATAAGCTATATACAAAGATACGCTAATATTTTAAACAAACTATACTATGCGAGATCGGACGGACAACTTCAGACAATCCAAAGCAAATATAGTAATTAACAAAGAAATATAAACGAATAAGTCTCACAGAGAGAAAACAAAATCTGTCAAATACAGTAAACAGTGCAAAATGTTGCTCCAGAAAATATTGAAAATAAGTTTGTGCAACAACAAAGTTAACAGGAAATTCAC
Source organism: Poecilus cupreus (assembly GCA_963942605.1). Classification (NCBI taxonomy): domain Eukaryota; kingdom Metazoa; phylum Arthropoda; class Insecta; order Coleoptera; family Carabidae; genus Poecilus; species Poecilus cupreus. The sequence continues at coordinate 12,844 of CAWWDY010000750.1, read as the reverse complement.
AGTTCATCAATATCAGAAGCCAGTGATAGTTTCTTAACGTTTCCATTATCACATTTTAGGAAGATGTTACCATCAAAAGTCCACACATTTTTATTTCCAAATTTTTTACAAGCAGCTTTATATATATTGTCCCGAAGCCTGGTAAGATCTTCCGTTATAACGATGCCAGTACCTTTGAGCTTGTTTCTATTTTTTAGGAATAATTGACGTGATTTGTAAGACGTGAATTTAATAATAATACCACGTGGTCGAGGGCGCACATCACTACGAACACTCGCACTTTTCAAGGGGGGTTTGCCGACACGATGACATCTGTCAATATATTCTGGGGGAACACTAATACCCAATTTGGATTTGGCAATTTCACGCACCTTAGATTCTGGATCCTCGGAAGGTTCTTCAGGAATACCGAAGACACGGACACAATTCCTCCTTGAATACTGCTCCAGTTTGTCGACCTCCTCTTCCAGGTGTTGATTTTTGAGTGTAAGTTCCTGGATGATTTTTTCATAGTAAATTTTTTGCTCCTCAAACCTTTGGTCAAGACGAGCAAATAATTTGTCAGCCAACTTATTTATAAAGGCATCATCCTCGAATAACTTGTTGCCTCGTTGTCCAGAGCACTAGCCGTTTTACCACGGGTCATTTTCCAAGAAAATACACAAATTTCCACAAAAAAAATGAAAAAATATACGGAGCAACAAAAGCGTGTCTACCCGTGTTGAAACATATATATATAAATATATATATATGTCGTGTGTAATGGCTTATGTTTGCAAAATCAAGATAAAATAGCTGTTTTCAGCTTGCAAAAACATACAAAATGCTGTTTTAAAGTATTTAAACTGTCATATTCATGTTTCTGTCGTTTATAATAGCTAATGTTGGTGAAAGCAAGATAAAAATGCTGTTTTAAGCATGCAAAAGCATACAAAACACCGTTTTCAAGTATTTAAACTGTCATATTCGTGTTTCTGTCGTGTATAATAGCTAATGTTGGTGAAAGCAAGATAAAAATGCTGTTTTAAGCATGCAAAAGCATACAAAACACCGTTTTCAAGTATTTAAACTGTCATATTCATGTATATGACGTGTGTAATGGCTTATGTTTGCAAAATCAAGATAAAATAGCTGTTTTCAGCTTGCAAAAGCATACAAAACACCGTTTTCAAGTATTTAAACTGTCATATTCATGTTTCTGTCGTGTATAATAGCTAATGTTGGTGAAATCAAGATAAAAATGCTGTTTTAAGCATGCAAAAGCATACAAAAACCGTTTTAAGTATTTAAACTGTCATATTCATGTATATGTCGTATGTAATGGCTTATGTTTGCAAAATCAAGATAAAATAGCTGTTTTAAGCTTGCAAAAACATACAAAATGCTGTTTTTAAGTATTTAAACTGTCATATTCATGTTTCTGTCGTGTATAATAGCTAATGTTGGTAAAAGCAAGATAAAAATGCTATTTTAAGCATACAAAACACCGTTTTCAAGTATTTTAACTGTCATATTCAAGTTTCTGTCGTGTAAAATAGCTAATGTTGGTGAAAGCAAGATAAAAATGCTGTTTTAAGCATGCAAAAGCTTACAAAACACCGTTTTCAAGTATTTAAACTGTCATATTCTTGTATATGTCGTGTGTAATTGCTTATGTTTGCAAAATCAAGATAAAATAGCTGTTTTCAGCTTGCAAAAACATACAAAACGCTGTTTTCAAGTATTTAAACTGTCATATTCATGTTTCTGTCGTGCATAATAGCTAATGTAGGTGAAAGCAAGATAAAAATGCTGTTTTAAGCACACAAAAGCATACAAAACACCGTTTTCAAGTATTTAAACTGTCATATTCATGTTTCTGTCGTGTATAATAGCTAATGTTGGTGAAAGCAAGATAAAAAAGCTGTTTTAAGCATGCAAAAGCATACAAAACACCGTTTTCAAGTATTTAAACTGTCATATTCATATTTCTGTCGTGTATAATAGCTAATGTTGGTGAAATCAAGATAAAAATGCTGTTTTAAGCATGCAAAAGCATACAAAACACCGTTTTCAAGTATTTAAACTGTCATATTCATGTATATGTCGTGTGTAATGGCTTATGTTTGCAAAATCAAGATAAAATAGCTGTTTTCAGCTGGCAAAAACATACAAAATGCTGTTTTCAAGTATTTAAACTGTCATATTCATGTTTCTGTCGTGTATAATAGCTAATGTTTGTGAAAGCAAGATAAAAATGCTGTTTTAAGCATGCAAAAGCATACAGAACACCGTTTTCAAGTATTTAAACTGTCAGATTCATGTATATGTCGTGTGTAATGGCTTATGTTTGCAAAATCAAGATAAAATAGCTGTTTTCAGCTTGCAAAAACATACAAAATGCTGTTTTTAAGTATTTAAACTGTCATATTCATGTTTCTGTCGTGTATAATAGCTAATGTTGGTGAAAGCAAGATAAAAATGCTGTTTTAAGCATGCAAAAGCATACAAAACACCGTTTTCAAGTATTTAAACTGTCATAATTATGTTTCTGACGTGTATAATAGCTAATATTGGTGAAAGCAAGATAAAAATGCTGTTTTAAGCATGCAAAAGCATACAAAACACCGTTTTCAATTATTTAAACTGTCATATTCATGTATATGTCGTGTGTAATGGCTTATGTTTGCAAAATCAAGATAAAATAGCTGTTTTCAGCTTGCAAAAATATACTAAATGCTGTTTTTAAGTAATTAAACTGTCATATTCATGTTTCTGAAGTGTATAATAGCTAATATTGGTGAAAACAAGACAAAAATGCTGTTTTAAGCATGCAAAAGCATACAAAACACCGTTTTCAAGTATTTAAACTGTCATAATCATGCATATGTCGTGTGTAATGGCTTATGTTTGCAAAATCAAGATAAAATAGCTGTTTTCAGCTTACAAAAACATACAAAATGCTGTTTCTGTCGTGTATAATAGCTAATGTTGGTAAAAGCAAGATAAAAATGCTGTTTTAAGCATGCAAAAGTATACAAAATACCGTTTTCAAGTATTTAAACAGTCATATTCATGTTTCTGTCGTGTATAATAGCTAATGTTGGTGAAATCAAGGTAAAAATGCTGTTTTAAGCATGCAAAAGCATACAAAACACCGTTTTCAAGTATTTAAACTGTCATATTCAAGTATATGTCGTGTGTAATGTCTTATGTTTGCAAAATCAAGATAAAATAGCTGTTTTCAGCTTGCAAAAACATACAAAATGCTGTTTTCAAGTATTTAAACTGTCATATTCAAGTTTCTGTCGTGTAAAATAGCTAATGTTGGTGAAAGCAAGATAAAAATGCTGTTTTAAGCATGCAAAAGCTTACAAAACACCGTTTTCAAGTATTTAAACTGTCATATTCTTGTATATGTCGTGTGTAATTGCTTATGTTTGCAAAATCAAGATAAAATAGCTGTTTTCAGCTTGCAAAAACATACAAAATGCTGTTTTCAAGTATTTAAACTGTCATATTCATGTTTCTGTCGTGCATAATAGCTAATGTTGGTGAAAGCAAGATAAAAATGCTGTTTTAAGCACACAAAAGCATACAAAACACCGTTTTCAAGTATTTAAACTGTCATATTCATGTTTCTGTCGTGTATAATAGCTAATGTTGGTGAAATCAATATAAAAATGCTGTTTTAAGCATGCAAAAGCATACAAAACACCGTTTTCAAGTATTTAAACTGTCATATTCATGTATATGTCGTGTGTAATGGCTTATGTTTGCAAAATCAAGATAAAATAGCTGTTTTCAGCTTGCAAAAACATACAAAATGCTGTTTTCAAGTATTTAAACTGTCATATTCATGTTTCTGTCGTGTATAATAGCTAATGTTGGTGAAAGCAAGATAAAAATGCTGTTTTAAGCATGCAAGAGCATACAAAACACCGTTTCCAAGTATTTAAACTGTCATATTCATGTACATGTCGTGTGTAATGGCTTATGTTTGCAAAATCAAGATAAAATAGCTGTTTTCAGCTTGCAAAAATATACTAAATGCTGTTTTTAAGTAATTAAACTGTCATATTCATGTTTCTGTAGTGTATAATAGCTAATATTGGCGAAAACAAGACAAAAATGCTGTTTTAAGCATGCAAAAGCATACAAAACACCGTTTTCAAGTATTTAAACTGTCATAATCATGCATATGTCGTGTGTAATGGCTTATGTTTGCAAAATCAAGATAAAATAGCTGTTTTCAGCTTACAAAAACATACAAAATGCTGTTTCTGTCGTGTATAATAGCTAATGTTGGTAAAAGCAAGATAAAAATGCTGTTTTAAGCATGCAAAAGTATACAAAATACCGTTTTCAAGTATTTAAACAGTCATATTCATGTTTCTGTCGTGTATAATAGCTAATATTGGTGAAATCAAGGTAAAAATGCTGTTTTAAGCATGCAAAAGCATACAAAACACCGTTTTCAAGTATTTAAACTGTCATATTCAAGTATATGTCGTGTGTAATGTCTTATGTTTGCAAAATCAAGTTAAAATAGCTGTTTTCAGCTTGCAAAAACATACAAAATTCTGTTTTCAAGTATTTAAACTGTCATATTCATGTTTCTGTCATGTATAATAGCTAATGTTGGTGAAAGCAATATAAAAATGCTGTTTTAAGCATGCAAAAGCATACAAAACACCGTTTTCAAGTATTTAAACTGTCATATTCATGTATATGTCGTGTGTAATGGCTTATGTTTGCAAAATCGAGATAAAATAGCTGTTTTCAGCTTGCAAAAACATGCAAAATGCTGTTTTCAAGTATTTAAACTATCATATTCATGTTACTGTCGTGTATAATAGCTAATGTTGGTGAAAGCATGATAAAAATGCTGTTTTAAGCATGCAAAAGCATACAAAACACCGTTTTTAAGTATTTAAACTGTCATATTCAGGTATATGTCGTGTGTAATGGCTTATGTTTGCAAAATCGAGATAAAATAGCTGTTTTCAGCTTGAAAAAACATACAACATGCTGTTTTTAAGTATTTAAACTGTCATATTCATGTTTCTGTCATGTATAATAGCTAATATTGGTGAAAGAAAGATAAAAATGCTGTTTTAAGCATGCAAAAGCATACAAAACACCGTTTTCAAGTATTTAAACTGTCATATTCATGTTTCTGTCGTGTATAATAGCTAATGTTGGTGAAAGCAAGACAAAAATGCTGTTTTAAGCATGCAAAAGCATACAAAACACCGTTTTCAAGTATTTAAACTGTCATAATCATGTATATGTCGTGTGTAATGGCTTATGTTTGCAGAATCAAGATAAAATAGCTGTTTTCAGCTAACAAAAACATACAAAATGCTGTTTCTGTCGTGTATAATAGCTAATGTTGGTGAAATCAAGATAAAAATGCTGTTTTAAGCATCCAAAAGCATACAAAACACCGTTTTCAAGTATATAAACTGTCATATTCAAGTATATGTCGTGTGTAATGGCTTATGTTTGCAAAATCAAAATAAAATAGCTGTTTTCAGCTAACAAAAACATACAAAATGCTGTTTCTGTCGTGTATAATAGCTAATGTTGGTGAAAGCAAGATAAAAATGCTGTTTTAAGCATGCAAAAGTATACAAAATACCGTTTTCAAGTATTTAAACAGTCATATTCATGTTTCTGTCGTGTATAACAGCTAATGTTGTGAAAGCAAAATAAAAATGCTGTTTTAAGCATGCAAAAGCATACAAAACACCGTTTTCAAGTATTTAAACTGTCATATTCATGTATATGTCGTGTGTAATGGCTTATGTTTGCAAAATCAAGATATAATAGCTGTTTTCAGCTTGCAAAAACATACAAAATTCTGTTTTCAAGTATTTAAACTGTCATATTCATGTTTCTGTCGTGTATAATAGCTAATGTTGGTGAAAGCAATATAAAAATGCTGTTTTAAGCATGCAAAAGCATACAAAACACCGTTTTCAAGTATTTAAACTGTCATATTCAAGTATATGTCGTGTGTAATGGCTTATGTTTGCAAAATCAAAATAAAATAGCTGTTTTCAGCTAACAAAAACATACAAAATGCTGTTTCTGTCGTGTATAATAGCTAATGTTGGTGAAAGCAAGATAAAAATGCTGTTTTAAGCATGCAAAAGTATACAAAATACCGTTTTCAAGTATTTAAACTGTCATATTCATGTTACTGTCGTGTATAATAACTAATGTTGGTGAAAGCAAGATAAAAATGCTGTTTTAAGCATGCAAAATCATACAAAACACCGTTTTTAAGTATTTAAACTGTCATATTCATGTACATGTCGTGTGTAATGGCTTATGTTTGCAAAATCAAGATAAAATAGCTGTTTTCAGCTTGCAAAAACATACAAAATGCTGTTTTCAAGTATTTAAACTGTCATATTCATGTTTCTGTCATTTATAATAGCTAATGTTGGTGAAAGCAAGATAAAAATGCTGTTTTAAGCATGCAAAAGCAACAAAACACCGTTTTCAAGTATTTAAACTGTCATATCCATGTACATGTCGTGTGTAATGGCTTATGTTTGCAAAATCAAGATAAAATAGCTGTTTTCAGCTTGCAAAAACATACAAAATGCGGTTTTTAAGTATTTAAACTGTCATATTCATGTTTCTGTCATGTATAATAGCTAATGTTGGTAAAAGCAAGATAAAAATGCTATTTTAAGCATGCAAAAGCATACAAAACACCGTTTTTAAGTATTTAAACTGTCATATTAATGTATATGTCGTGTGTAATGGCTTATGTTTGCAAAATCAAGATAAAATAGCTGTTATCAGCTTGCAGAAACATACAAAATGCTGTTTTCAAGTGTTTAAACTGTCATATTCATGTTTCTGTCGTGTATAATAGCTAATGTTGGTGAAAGCACGATAAAAATGCTGTAATAAGCATGCAAAAGCATACAAAACACCGCTTTCAAGTATTTAAACTGTCATATTTATGTATATGTCGTGTGTAATGGCTTATGTTTGCAAAATCAAGTTAAATAGCTGTATTCAGCTTGCAAAAACATACAAAATGCTGTTTTTAAGTATTTAAACGGTCATATTCATGTTTCTGTCGTATATAATAGCTAATGTTAGTGAAAGCAAGATAAAAATGCTATTTTAAACATACAAAACACCGTTTTCAAGTATTTAAACTGTCATATTCATGTATATGTCGTGTGTAATGGCTTATGTTTGCAAAATCAAGATAAAATAGCTGTTATCAGCTTGCAGAAACATACAAAATGCTGTTTTCAAGTGTTTAAACTGTCATATTCATGTTTCTGTCGTGTATAATAGCTAATGTTGGTGAAAGCACGATAAAAATGTTTGTAATAAGCATGCAAAAGCATACAAAACACCGCTTTCAAGTATTTAAACTGTCATATTCATGTATATGTCGTGTGTAATGGCTTATGTTTGCAAAATCAAGTTAAATAGCTGTATTCAGCTTGCAAAAACATACAAAATGCTGTTTTTAAGTATTTAAACGGTCATATTCATGTTTCTGTCGTATATAATAGCTAATGTTGGTGAAAGCAAGATAAAAATGCTATTTTAAACATACAAAACACCGTTTTCAAGTATTTAAACTGTCATATTCATGTATATGTCGTGTGTAATGGCTTATGTTTGCAAAATCAAGATAAAATAGCTGTTTTCAACTTGAAAAAACACACAAAATGCTGTTTTCAAATATTTAAACTGTCATAATCATATTTCTGTCGTGTATAATAGCTAATGTTGGTGAAAGCAAGATAAAAATGCTGTTTTAAGCATGCAAAAGCATACAAAACACCGTTTTTAAGTATTTAAACTGTCATTTTCATTTATATGTCGTGTGTAATGGCTTATGTTTGCAAAATCAAGATAAAATAGCTGTTTTCAGCTTGCAAAAACATACAAAATGCTGTTTTCAAGTATTTAAACTGTCATATTCATGTTTCTGTCGTGTGTAATAGCTAATGTTGGTGAAAGCAAGATAAAAATGCTGTTTTAAGCATGCAAAAGCATACAAAACACCGTTTTCAAGTATTTAAACTGTCATATTCATGTATATGACGTGTGTAATGGCTTATGTTTGCAAAATCAAGATAAAATAGCTGTTTTCAGCTTGCAAAAACATACAAAATGCTGTTTTCAAGTATTTAAACTGTCATATTCATGTTTCTGTCGTGTATAATAGCTAATGTTGGTGAAAGCAAGATAAAATGCTGTTTTAAGCATGCAAAAGCAAACAAAACACCGTTTTCAAGTATTTAAACTGTCATATTCATGTACATGTCGTGTGTAATTGCTTATGTTTGCAAAATCAAGATAAAATAGCTGTTTTCAGCTTGCAAAAACATACAAAATGCTGTTTTCAAGTATTTAAACTGTCATATTCATGTTTCTGTCGTTTATAATAGCTAATGTTATTGAAAGCAAAATAAAAATGCTGTTTTAAGCATGCAAAAGCATACAAAACACCGTTTTCAAGTATTTAAACTGTCATATTCATGTTTCTGTCGTGTATAATAGCTAATGTTGGTGAAAGCAAGATAAAAATGCTGTTTTAAGCATGCAAAAGCATACAAAACACCGTTTTCAAGTATTTAAACTGTCATATTCATGTATATGACGTGTGTAATGGCTTATGTTTGCAAAATCAAGATAAAATAGCTGTTTTCAGCTTGCAAAAGCATACAAAACACCGTTTTCAAGTATTTAAAATGTCATATTCATGTTTCTGTCGTGTATAATAGCTAATGTTGGTGAAATCAAGATAAAAATGCTGTTTTAAGCAAGCAAAAGCATACAAAACACCGTTTTAAGTATTTAAACTGTCATATTCATGTATATGTCGTATGTAATGGCTTATGTTTGCAAAATCAAGATAAAATAGCTGTTTTAAGCTTGCAAAAACATACAAAATGCTGTTTTTAAGTATTTAAACTGTCATATTCATGTTTCTGTCGTGTATAATAGCTAATGTTGGTAAAAGCAAGATAAAAATGCTATTTTAAGCATACAAAACACCGTTTTCAAGTATTTAAACTGTCATATTCATGTATATGACGTGTGTAATGGCTTATGTTTGCAAATCAATATAAAATAGCTGTTTTCAGTTTGAAAAAACATACAAAATGCTGTTTTCAAGTATTTAAACTGTCATATTCAAGTTTCTGTCGTGTATAATAGCTAATGTTGGTGAAAGCAAGATAAAAATGCTGTTTTAAGCATGCAAAAGCTTACAAAACACCGTTTTCAAGTATTTAAACTGTCATATTCTTGTATATGTCGTGTGTAATTGCTTATGTTTGCAAAATCAAGATAAAATAGCTGTTTTCAGCTTGCAAAAACATACAAAATGCTGTTTTCAAGTATTTAAACTGTCATATTCATGTTTCTGTCGTGCATAATAGCTAATGTTGGTGAAAGCAAGATAAAAATGCTGTTTTAAGCACGCAAAAGCATACAAAACACCGTTTTCAAGTATTTAAACTGTCATATTCATGTTTTTGTCGTGTATAATAGCTAATGTTGGTGAAAGCAAGATAAAAAAGCTGTTTTAAGCATGCAAAAGCATACAAAACACCGTTTTCAAGTATTTAAACTGTCATATTCATATTTCTGTCGTGTATAATAGCTAATGTTGGTGAAATCAAGATAAAAATGCTGTTTTAAGCATGCAAAAGCATACAAAACACCGTTTTCAAGTATTTAAACTGTCATATTCATGTATATGTCGTGTGTAATGGCTTATGTTTGCAAAATCAAGATAAAATAGCTGTTTTCAGCTTGCAAAAACATACAAAATGCTGTTTTCAAGTATTTAAACTGTCATATTCATATTTCTGTCGTGTATAATAGCTAATGTTGGTGAAAGCAAGATAAAAATGCTGTTTTAAGCATGCAAAAGCATACAAAACACCGTTTTCAAGTATATAAACTGTCAGATTCATGTATATGTCGTGTGTAATGGCTTATGTTTGCAAAATCAAGATAAAATAGCTGTTTTTAGCTTGCAAAAACATACAAAATGCTGTTTTTAAGTATTTAAATTGTCATATTCATGTATATGTCGTGTGTAATGGCTTATGTTTGCAAAATCGAGATAAAATAGCTGTTTTCAGCTTGAAAAAACATACAACATGCTGTTTTTAAGTATTTAAACTGTCATATTCATGTTTCTGTCGTGTATAACAGCTAATGTTGGTGAAAGCAAAATAAAAATGCTGTTTTAAGCATGCAAAAGCATACAAAACACCGTTTTCAAGTATTTAAACTGTCATATTCATGAATATGTCGTGTGTAATGGCTTATGTTTGCAAAATCAAGATAAAATAGCTGTTTTCAGCTTGCAAAAATATACTAAATGCTGTTTTTAAGTAATTAAACTGTCATATTCATGTTTCTGTAGTGTATATTAGCTAATGTTGGTGAAAACAAGACAAAAATGCTGTTTTAAGCATGCAAAAGCATACAAAACACCGTTTTCAAGTATTTAAACTGTCATAATCATGTATATGTCGTGTGTAATGGCTTATGTTTGCAAAATCAAGATAAAATAGCTGTTTTTAGCTTACAAAAACATACAAAATGCTGTTTCTGTCGTGAATAATAGCTAATGTTGGTGAAAGCAAGATAAAAATGCTGTTTTAAGCATGCAAAAGTATACAAAACACCGTTTTCAAGTATTTAAACAGTCATATTCATGTTTCTGTCGTGTATAATAGCTAATGTTGGTGAAATCAAGATAAAAATGCTGTTTTAAGCATCCAAAAGCATACAAAACACCGTTTTCAAGTATTTAAACTGTCATATTCATGTATATGTCGTGTGTAATGGCTTATGTTTGCAAAATCGAGATAAAATAGCTGTTTTCAGCTTGAAAAAACATACAACATGCTGTTTTTAAGTATTTAAACTGTCATATTCATATTTCTGTCGTGTATAATAGCTAATGTTGGTGAAAGCAAGATAAAAATGCTGTTTTAAGCATGCAAAAGCATACAAAACACCGTTTTCAAGTATATAAACTGTCAGATTCATGTATATGTCGTGTGTAATGGCTTATGTTTGCAAAATCAAGATAAAATAGCTGTTTTTAGCTTGCAAAAACATACAAAATGCTGTTTTTAAGTATTTAAATTGTCATATTCATGTATATGTCGTGTGTAATGGCTTATGTTTGCAAAATCGAGATAAAATAGCTGTTTTCAGCTTGAAAAAACATACAACATGCTGTTTTTAAGTATTTAAACTGTCATATTCATGTTTCTGTCGTGTATAACAGCTAATGTTGGTGAAAGCAAAATAAAAATGCTGTTTTAAGCATGCAAAAGCATACAAAACACCGTTTTCAAGTATTTAAACTGTCATATTCATGTATATGTCGTGTGTAATGGCTTATGTTTGCAAAATCAAGATAAAATAGCTGTTTTCAGCTTGCAAAAATATACTAAATGCTGTTTTTAAGTAATTAAACTGTCATATTCATGTTTCTGTAGTGTATATTAGCTAATGTTGGTGAAAACAAGACAAAAATGCTGTTTTAAGCATGCAAAAGCATACAAAACACCGTTTTCAAGTATTTAAACTGTCATAATCATGTATATGTCGTGTGTAATGGCTTATGTTTGCAAAATCAAGATAAAATAGCTGTTTTCAGCTTACAAAAACATACAAAATGCTGTTTCTGTCGTGAATAATAGCTAATGTTGGTGAAAGCAAGATAAAAATGCTGTTTTAAGCATGCAAAAGTATACAAAACACCGTTTTCAAGTATTTAAACAGTCATATTCATGTTTCTGTCGTGTATAATAGCTAATGTTGGTGAAATCAAGATAAAAATGCTGTTTTAAGCATCCAAAAGCATACAAAACACCGTTTTCAAGTATTTAAACTGTCATATTCATGTATATGTCGTGTGTAATGGCTTATGTTGCAAAATCGAGATAAAATAGCTGTTTTCAGCTTGAAAAAACATACAACATGCTGTTTTTAAGTATTTAAACTGTCATATTCATGTTTCTGTCGTGTATAACAGCTAATGTTGGTGAAAGCAAAATAAAAATGCTGTTTTAAGCATGCAAAAGCATACAAAACACCGTTTTCAAGTATTTAAACTGTCATATTCATGTATATGTCGTGTGTAATGGCTTATGTTTGCAAAATCAAGATAAAATAGCTGTTTTCAGCTTGCAAAAATATACTAAATGCTGTTTTTAAGTAATTAAACTGTCATATTCATGTTTCTGTAGTGTATATTAGCTAATGTTGGTGAAAACAAGACGAAAATGCTGTTTTAAGCATGCAAAAGCATACAAAACACCGTTTTCAAGTATTTAAACTGTCATAATCATGTATATGTCGTGTGTAATGGCTTATGTTTGCAAAATCAAGATAAAATAGCTGTTTTCAGCTTACAAAAACATACAAAATGCTGTTTCTGTCGTGAATAATAGCTAATGTTGGTGAAAGCAAGATAAAAATGCTGTTTTAAGGATGCAAAAGTATACAAAACACCGTTTTCAAGTATTTAAACAGTCATATTCATGTTTCTGTCGTGTATAATAGCTAATGTTGGTGAAATCAAGATAAAAATGCTGTTTTAAGCATCCAAAAGCATACAAAACACCGTTTTCAAGTATATAAACTGTCATATTCAAGTATATGTCGTGTGTAATGGCTTATGTTTGCAAAATCAAGATAAAATAGCTGTTTTTAGCTTGCAAAAACATACAAAATGCCGTTTTCAAGTATTTAAACTGTCATATTCATGTTTCTGTCGTGTATAACAGCTAATGTTGGTGAAAGCAAAATAAAAATGCTGTTTTAAGCATGCAAA
>CAWWDY010000749.1:0-14972 GCA_963942605.1 Poecilus cupreus | reverse complement strand
TGTTTGCAAAATCAAGATGAAATAGCTGTTTTCAGCTTGCAAAAACATACTAAATGCTGTTTTCAAGTATTTAAACTGTCATATTCATGTTTCTGTCGTGTATAATAGATACTGTTGGTGAAAGCAAGATAAAAATGCTGTTTTCAGCATGCAAAAGCAAACAAAACACGGTTTTCAAGTATTTAAACTGTCATATTCATGTTTCTGTCGTGTAATAATAGCTAATGTTTGTGTAAGCAAGATAAAAATGCTGTTTCAAGCATGCAAAAGCATACAAAACACCGTTTTCAAGTATTTAAACTGTCATATTCATGTTTCTGTCGTGTGTAATAACTAATGTGGTGAAAGCAAGATAAAAATGCTGCTTAAGCATGCAAAAGCATACAAAACACCGTTTTCAAGTATTTAAACTGTCATATTCATGTTTCTGTCGTGTATAATAGATACTGTTGGTGAAAGCAAGATAAAAATGCTGTTTTCAGCATGCAAAAGCAAACAAAACACGGTTTCAAGTATTTAAACCTGTCATATTCATGTTTCTGTCGTGTATAATAGCTAATGTTTGTGTAAGCAAGATAAAAATGCTGTTTCAAGCATGCAAAAAGCATACAAAACACCGTTTTCAAGTATTTAAACTGTCATATTCATGTTTCTGTCGTGTGTAATAGCTAATGTTGGTGAAAGCAAGATAAAAATGCACTTTTAAGCGTGCAAAAGCATACAAAACACAGTTTTCAAGTATTTAAACTGTCATATTCATGTTTCTGTCGTGGTATAATAGCTAATGTTGGTGAAAGCAAGATAAAAATGCTGTTTTAAGCATACAAAAGCATACAAAATACGTTTTCAAGTATTTAAACTGTCATATTCATGGTTCTGTCCGTGTATAATAGCTAATGTTGGTGAAAGCAAGATAAAAATGCTGTTTTAAGCATGCAAAAAGCATACAACAACACCGTTTTCTAGTATTTAAAACTGTCATATTCATGTATATGTCTTGTGTAATGCTTATGTTTGCAAAATCAAGATGAAATAGCTGTTTCAGCTTGCAAAAACATACTAATGCTGTTTTCAAGTATTTAAACTGTCATATTCATGTTTTCTGTCGTGTATAATAGCTAATGTTGGTGAAAGCAAGATGAAAATGCAGTTTTAAGCATGCAAAAGCATACAAAACACGGTTTTCAAGTATTAAACTGTCATATTCATGTATATGTCTTGTGTAATGGCTTTTGTTTAGCAAAATAAAGATAAAATAGCTGTTTTCATCTTGCTAAAACATACAAAATGCTGTTTTTCAAGTATATATACTGTCATATTAATGTTTCTGTCGTGTATAATAGCTAATGTTGGTGAAAGCAAGATGAAATGCAGTTTTAAGCATGCAAAGCATACAAAACACGGTTTCAAGTATTAAACTGTCATATTCATGTATATGTCTTGTGTAATGGCTTATGTTTGCAAAATCAAGATGAAATAGCTGTTTTCAGCTTGCAAAAACATACTAAATGCTGTTTCAAGTATTTAAACTGTCATATTCATGTTTCTGTCGTGTATAATAGATACTGTTGGTGAAAGCAAAGATAAAAATGCTGTTTTCAGCATGCAAAAGCAAACAAAACACGGTTTTCAAGTATTTAAACTGTCATATTCATGTTTCTGTCGTGTATAATAGCTAATGTTTGTGTAAGCAATATAAAAATGCTGTTTCAAGCATGCAAAAGCATACAAAACACCGTTTTCAAGTATTTAAACTGTCATATTCATGTTTCTGTCGTGTGTAATAGCTAATGTTGGTGAAAGCAAGATAAAAATGCTGCTTTAAAGCATGCAAAAGCATACAAAACACCGTTTTCAAGTATTTAAACTGTCATATTCATGTTTCTGTCGTGTATAATAGATACTGTTGGTGAAAGCAAGATAAAAATGCTGTTTTCAGCATGCAAAAGCAAACAAAACACGGTTTTCAAGTATTTAAACTGTCATATTCATGTTTCTGTCGTGTATAATAGCTAATGTTTGTGTAAGCAAGATAAAAATGCTGTTTCAAGCATGCAAAAGCATACAAAACACCGTTTTTTCAAGTATTTAAACTGTCATATTCATGTTTCTGTCGTGTGTAATAGCTAATGTTGGTGAAAGCAAGATAAAAATGCTGTTTTAAGCATACAAAAGCATACAAAATACCGTTTTCAAGTATTTAAACTGTCATATTCATGTTTCTGTCGTGTATAATCGCTAATGTTGGTGAAAGCAAGATAAAAATGCACTTTTAAGCGTGCAAAAGCATACAAAACACCGTTTTCAAGTATTTAAACTGTCATATTCATGTTTCTGTCGTGTATAATAGCTAATGTTGGTGAAAGCAAGATAAAAATGCTGTTTTAAGCATACAAAAGCATACAAAATACCGTTTTCAAGTATTTTAAACTGTCATATTCATGTTTCTGTCGTGTATAATAGCTAATGTTGTGAAAGCAAGATAAAAATGCTGTTTTAAGCATGCAAAAGCATACAAAACACCGTTTTCAAGTATTTAAACTGTCATATTCATGTTTCTGTCGTGTGTATATAGCTAATGTTGGTGAAAGCAAGATAAAAATGCTGCTTTAAGCATGCAAAAGCATACAAAACACCGTTTTCAAGTATTTAAACTGTCATATTCATGTTTCTGTCGTGTATAATAGCTAATGTTGGTGAAAGCAAGATAAAAATGCTGCTTTAAGCATGCAAAAGCATACAAAACACCGTTTTCAAGTATTTAAACTGTCATATTCATGTTTCTGTCGTGTATAATAGATACTGTTGGTGAAAGCAGATAAAAATGCTGTTTTCAGCATGCAAAGCAAACAAACACGGTTTTCAAGTATTTAAACTGTCATATTCATGTTTCTGTCGTGTATAATAGCTAATGTTTGTGTAAGCAAGATAAGAATGCTGTTTCAAGCATGCAAAAGCATACAAAACACCGTTTTCAAGTATTTAAACTGTCATATTCATGTTTCTGTCGTGTGTAATAGCTAATGTTGGTGAAAGCAAGATAAAAATGCTGTTTTAAGCATACAAAAGCATACAAATACCGTTTTCAAGTATTTAAACTGTCATATTCATGTTTCAGTCGTGTATAATAGCTAATGTTGGTGAAAGCAAGATAAAAATGCACTTTTAAGCGTGCAAAAGCATACAAAACACCGTTTTCAAGTATTTAAACTGTCATATTCATGTTTCTGTCGTGTATAATAGCTAATGTTGGTGAAAGCAAGATAAAAATGCTGTTTTAAGCATACAAAAGCATACAAAATACCGTTTTCAAGTATTTAAACTGTCATATTCATGTTTCTGTCGTGTATAATAGCTAATGTTGGTGAAAGCAAGATAAAAATGCTGTTTTAAGCATGCAAAAGCATACAAAACACCGTTTTCAAGTATTTAAACTGTCATATCATGTATATGTCGTGTGTAATGGCTTATGTTTGCAAAATCAGATAAAATAGCTGTTTTCAGCTTGCAAAAACATACAGAATGCTGTTTTTAAGTATTTAAACTGTCATATTCATGTTTCTGTCGTGTATAATAGCTAATGTTGGTGAAAGCAATGAAAAAAATGCAGTTTTAAGCATACAAAAGCATACAAAACACCGTTTTTAAGTATTTAAACTGTAATATTCATGTTTCTGTCGTGTATAATAGCTAATGTTGGTGAAAGCAAGACAAGAATGCTGATTTTAGCATGCAAACGCATACAAAACTCCGTTTTCAAGTATTTAAACTGTCATATTCATGTATATGTTGTGTGTAATGGCTTATGTTTGGAAAATCAAGATAAAAATGCTGTTTTAAGCATGCAAAAGCATACAAAACACCGTTTTCAAGTATTTAAATTGTCATATTCATGTATCTGTCGTGTATAATAACTAATGTTGGTGAAAGCAAGATAAAAATGCTGTTTTAAGCATGCAAAAGTATGCAAAACACCGTTTTCAAGTATTTAAACTGTCACATTCATGTATATGTCGTGTGTAATGGCTAATGTTGGTGAAGCAAGATAAAATGCTGTTTTAAGCAGGCAAAAGCATACAAAACACCGTTTTCAAGTATTTAAACTGTCATATTCATGTTTCTGTCGTGTGTAATAGCTAATGTTGGTGAAAGCAAGATAAAAATGCTGCTTTAAGCATGCAAAAGCATACAAAACACCGTTTCAAGTATTTAAACTGTCATATTCATGTTTCTGTCGTGTATAATAGGCTAATGTTGGTGAGAAGCAAGATAAAAATGCTGCTTTAAGCATGCAAAAGCATACAAAACACCGTTTTCAAGTATTTAAACTGTCATATTCATGTTTCTGTCGTGTATAATAGATACTGTTGGTGAAAGCAAGATAAAAATGCTGTTTTCAGCATGCAAAAGCAAACAAAACACGGTTTTCAAGTATTTAAACTGTCATATTCATGTTTCTGTCGTGTATAATAGCTAATGTTTGTGTAAGCAAGATAAGAATGCTGTTTCAAGCATGCAAAAGCATACAAAACACCGTTTTCAGTATTTAAACTGTCATATTCATGTTTCTGTCGTGTGTAATAGCTAATGTTGGTGAAAGCAAGATAAAAATGCTGTTTTAAGCATACAAAAGCATACAAAATACCGTTTTCAAGTATTTAAACTGTCATATTCATGTTTCTGTCGTGTATAATAGCTAATGTTGGTGAAAGCAAGATAAAAATGCACTTTTAAGCGTGCAAAAGCATACAAAACACCGTTTTCAAGTATTTAAACTGTCATATTCATGTTTCTGTCGTGTATAATAGCTAATGTGGTGAAAGCAAGATAAAATGCTGTTTTAAGCATACAAAAGCATACAAAATACCGTTTTCAAGTATTTAAACTGTCATATTCATGTTTCTGTCGGTATAATAGCTAATGTTGGTGAAAGCAAGATAAAAATGCTGTTTTAAGCATGCAAAAGCATACAAAACACCGTTTTTCAAGTATTTAAACTGTCATATTCATGTATATGTCGTGTGTAATGGCTTATGTTGCAAAATCAAGATAAAATAGCTGTTTCAGCTTGCAAAAACATACAGAATGCTGTTTTTAAGTATTTAAACTGTCATATTCATGTTTCTGTCGTGTATAATAGCTAATGTTGGTGAAAGCAAGAAAAAAATGCAGTTTTAAGCATACAAAAGCATACAAAACACCGTTTTTAAGTATTTAAACTGTAATATTCATGTTTCTGTCGTGTATAATAGCTAATGTTGGTGAAAGCAAGACAAGAATGCTGATTTTAGCATGCAAACGCATACAAAACTCCGTTTTCAAGTATTTAAACTGTCATATCATGTATATGTTGTGTGTAATGGCTTATGTTTGGAAATCAAGATAAAAATGCTGTTTTAAGCATGCAAAAGCATACAAAACACCGTTTTCAAGTATTTAAATTGTCATATTCATGTATCTGTCGTGTATAATAACTAATGTTGGTGAAAGCAAGATAAAAATGCTGTTTTAAGCATGCAAAAGTATGCAAAACACCGTTTTCAAGTATTTAAACTGTCACATTCATGTATATGTCGTGTGTAATGGCTTATGTTTGCAAAATCAAGATAAAATAGATGTTTTCAGCTTGCAAAAACATACAAAATGCTGTTTTCAAGTATTTAAATTGTCATATTCATGTTTCTGTCGTGTATAATATCTAATGTTGGTTAAAGCAAGATAAAAAATGCTGTTTTAAGCATACAAAAGCAAACAAAACACCGTTTTCAAGTATTTAAACTGTCATATTCATATATATGTCGTGTGTAATGGCTTATGTTTGTAAAATCAAGATAAAAAAGCTGTTTTCAGTTTGCAAAAACATACAAAATGCTGTTTTCAAAGTATTTAAACTGTCATATTCATGTTTCTGTCGTGTATAATAGCTAATGTTGGTGAAAGCAAGATAAAAATGCTGTTTTAAGCAAGCAAAAGCATACAAAACACCGTTTTCAAGTATTTAAACTGTCATATTCAGGTTTCTGTCGTGTATAATAGCTAATGTTGGTGAAAGCAAGATAAAAATGCTGTTTTAAGCATACAAAAGCATACAAAACACCGTTTTTAAGTATTTAAACTGTCATATTCATGTATAGGTCGTGTGTAATGGCTTATGTTTGCAAAATCAAGATAAAATAGCAGTTTTCAGCTTGCAAAAACATACAAAATGCTGTTTTCAAGTATTAAAATTGTCATATTCAAGTTTCTGTCGTGTATAATAGCTAATGTTGGTGAAAGCAAGATAAAAATGCTCTTTTAAGCATGCAAGAGCAAACAAAACACCGTTTTCAAGTATTTAAACTGTCATATTCATGTATATGTCGTGTGTAATGGCTTTTGTATGCAAAATCAAGATGAAATAGCTGTTTACAGCTTGCAAAAACATACAAAATGCTGTTTTCAAGTTTTTAAACTGTCATATTCAATTTTCTGTCGTGTATAATAGCTAATGTTGGTAAAAACAAGATAAAAATGCTGTTTTAAGCATGCAAAAGCATATAAAACCCCGTTTTCAAGTATTTAAACTGTCATATTTATGTTTCTGTCGTGTATAATAGCTAATGTTGTTGAAAGCTAGATAAAAATGCTGTTTTAAGCATGTAAAAGCATACAAAACACCGTTTTCAAGTATTTAAACTGTCATATTCATGTATATGTCGTGTGTAATGGGTTATGTTGCAAAATCAAGATAAAAAAGCTGTTTTCAACTTGCAAAAACATACAAAAAGCTGTTTTCAAGTATTTAAACTGTCATATTCATGTTTCTGTCGTGTATAATAGCTAATGTTGGTGAAAGCAAGATAAAAATGCTGTTTTAAGCTTACAAAAGCAAACAAAACCCCGTTTTTAAGTATTTAAACTGTCATATTCATGAATATGTCGTGTGTAATGGCTTATGTTTGCAAAATCTAGATAAAATAGCTGTTTTCAGCTTGCAAAAACATACAAAATGCTGTTTTCAAGTATTTAAACTGTCATATTTATGTTTCTGTCTTGTATAATAGCTAATGTTGGTGAAAGCAAGATAAAAATGCAGTTTTAAGCATGCGAAAGCATACAAAACACCTTTTTCAAGTATATAAACTGTCATATTCATGTATATGTCGTGTGTAATGGCTTATGTTTGCAAAATCAAGATAAAATAGCTATTTTCAGCTTGCAAAAACATAGAAATGCTGTTTTCAAGTTTTTAAACTGTCATATTCATTTTTCTGTCGTATATAATAGCTAATGTTGGTAAAAACAAGATAAAAATGCTGTTTTAAGCATGCAAAAGCATATAAAACACCGTTTTCAAGTATTTAAACTCTCATATTCATGTTTCCGTCGTGTATAATAGCTAATGTTGTTGAAAGCTAGACAAAAATGCTGTTTTAAGCATGCTAAAGCATACAAAACACCGTTTTCAAGTATTTAAACTGTCATATTCGTGTATATGTCGTGTGTAATGGCTTATGTTTGCAAAATCAAGATAAAATAGCTGTTTTCAGCTTGCAAAAACATACAAAATGCTGCTTTCAGTATTTAAACTGTCATATTCATGTTTCTGTCGTGTATAATAGCTAATGTTGGTGAAAGCAAGATAAAAATGCTGTTTTAAGCATGCAAAAGCATACAAAACACCGTTTTCAAGTATTTAAACTGTCATATTCATGTTTCTGTCGTGTATAATATCTAATGTTGGTGAAAGCAAGATAAAAATGCAGTTTTAAGCATGCAAAAGCATACAAAACACCGTTTTCAAGTATTTAAACTGTCATATTCATGTATATGTCGTATGTAATGGCTTATGTTTGCAAAATCAAGATAAAATTCAGCTTGAAAAAACATACAAAATGCTGTTTTCAAGTATTTAAACTGTCATATTCATGTTTCTGTCGTGTATAATAGCTACTGTTGGTGAAAGCAAGATAAAAATGCTGTTTTAAGCATGCAAAAGCATACAAAACACCGTTTTCAAGTATTTAAACTGTCATATGCATGTATATGTCGTATGTAATGGCTTATGTTTGCAAAATCAAGATAAAATAGCTGTTTTCAGCTTGCAAAAACATACAAAATGCTGGTTTCAAGTATTTAAACGGTCATATTCATGTTTCTGTCATGTATAATAGCTAATGTTGGTGAAAGCAAGATAAAAATGCTGTTTAAGCATACAAAAGCATACAAAGCACCGTTTTCAAGTATTTAAACTGTCGTATTCATGTATATGTCGTGTGTAATGGCTTATGTTTGCAAAATCAAGATAAAATAGCTGTTTTCAGCTTGCAAAAACATACAAAATGCTGTTTTCAAGTATTTTAACTGTCATATTCATGTTTCTGTCGTGTATAATAGCTAATGTTGGTGAAAGCAAGATAAAAATGCTGTTATAAGCATGCAAAAGCATACAAAAAAAATACCGTTTTCAAGTACTTAAACTGTCATATTCATGTATATGTCGTGTGTAATGGCTTATTTTTGCAAAATCAAGATAAAATAGCTGTTTTCAGCTTGCAAAAACATATAAAATGCTGTTTTCAAGTATTAAAATTGTCATATTCATGTTTCTGTCGTGTATAATAGCTAATGTTGGTGAAAGCAAGATAAAAATGCTGTTTTAAGCATGCAAAAGTATACAAAACACAGTTTTCAAGTATTTAAACTGTCATATTCATGTTTTTGTCGTGTATAATAGCTAATGTTGGTGAAAGCAAGATAAAAATGCTGTTTTAAGCATACAAAAGCATACAAAATACCGTTTTCAAGTATTTAAACTGTCATATTCATGTTTCTGTCGTGTATAATAGCTAATGTTGGTGAAAGCAAGATAAAAATGCTGTTTTAAGCATACAAAAGCATACAAAACACCGTTTTTAAGTATTTAAACTGTCATATTCATGTATATGTCGTGTGTAATGGCTTATGTTTGCAAAATCAAGATAAAATAGCTGTTTTCAGCTTGCAAAAACATTCAAAATGCTGTTTTCAAGTATTTAAACGGTCATATTCATGTTTCTGTCATGTATAATAGCTAATGTTGGTGAAAGCAAGATAAAAATGCTGTTTAAGCATACAAAAGCATACAAAACACCGTTTTCAAGTATTTAAACTGTCGTATTCATGTATATGTCGTGTGTAATGGCTTATGTTTGCAAAATCAAGATAAAATAGCTGTTTTCAGCTTGCAAAAACATACAAAATGCTGTTTTCAAGTATTTTAACTGTCATATTCATGTTTCTGTCGTGTATAATAGCTAATGTTGGTGAAAGCAAGATAAAAATGCTGTTTTAAGCATTCAAAAGCATAGAAAACACCGTTTTCAAGTATTTAAACTGTCATATTCATGTTTCTGTCGTGTATAATAGCTAATGTTGGTGAAAGCAAGATAAAAATGCTGTTTTAAGCATGCAAAAGCATACAAAACACCGTTTTCAAGTATTTAAACTGTCATATTCATGTATATGTCGTGTGTAATGGCTTATGTTTGGAAAATCAAGATAAAAATGCTGTTTTAAGCATGCAAAAGCATACAAAACACCGTTTTCAAGTATTTAAATTGTCATATTTATGTATCTGTCGTGTATAATAACTAATGTTGGTGAAAGCAAGATAAAAATGCTGTTTTAAGCATGCAAAAGTATACAAAACACAGTTTTCAAGTATTTAAACTGTCATATTCATGTATATGTCGTGTGTAATGGCTTATGTTTGCAAAATCAAGATAAAATAGATGTTTTCAGCTTGCAAAAACATACAAAATGCTGTTTTCAAGTATTTAAATTGTCATATTCATGTTTCTGTCGTGTATAATATCTAATGTTGGTGAAAGCAAGATAAAAATGCTGTTTTAAGCATACAAAAGCATACAAAACACCGTTATTAAGTATTTAAACTGTCATATTCATGTATATGTCGTGTGTAATGGCTTATGTTTGCAAAATCAAGATAAAATAGCTGTTTTCAGCTTGCAAAAACATACAAAATACTGTTTTCAAGTATTTAAACTGTCATATTCATTTTTCTGTTTTGTATAATAGCTAATGTTGGTGAAAGCAAGATAAAAATGCTGTTTTAAGCATGCAAAAGCATACAAAACTCCGTTTTCAAGTATTTAAACTGTCATATTCATGTATATGTCGTGTGTAATGGCTTATGTTTGCAAAATCAAGATAAAATAGCTGTTTTCAGCTTGCAAAAACATACTAAATGCTGTTTTCAAGTATTTAAACTGTCATATTTATGTTTCTGTCGTGTATAATAGCTAATGTTGGTGAAAGCAAGATAAAAATGCTGTTTTAAGCATACAAAAGCATACAAAACACCGTTATTAAGTATTTAAACTGTCATATTCATGTATATGTCGTGTGTAATGGCTTATGTTTGCAAAATCAAGATAAAATAGCTGTTTTCAGCTTGCAAAAATATACAAAATGCGGTTTTCAAGTATTTAAACTGTCATATTCATGTTTCTGTTTTGTATAATAGCTAATGTTGGTGAAAGCAAGATAAAAATGCAGTTTTAAGCGTGCAAAAGCATACAAAACACCGTTTTCAAGTAGTTAAACTGTCATATTCATGTTTCTGTCGTGTATAATAGCTAATGTTGGTGAAAGCAAGATAAAAATGCTGTTTTAAGCATACAAAAGCATACAAAATACCGTTTTCAAGTATTTAAACTGTCATATTCATGTTTCTGTCGTGTATAATAGCTAATGTTGGTGAAAGCAAGATAAAAATGCTGTTTTAAGCATACAAAAGCATACAAAACACCGTTTTTAAGTATTTAAACTGTCATATTCATGTATATGTCGTGTGTAATGGCTTATGTTTGCAAAATCAAGATAAAATAGCTGTTTTCAGCTTGCAAAAACATTCAAAATGCTGTTTTCAAGTATTTAAACGGTCATATTCATGTTTCTGTCATGTATAATAGCTAATGTTGGTGAAAGCAAGATAAAAATGCTGTTTAAGCATACAAAAGCATACAAAACACCGTTTTCAAGTATTTAAACTGTCGTATTCATGTATATGTCGTGTGTAATGGCTTATGTTTGCAAAATCAAGATAAAATAGCTGTTTTCAGCTTGCAAAAACATACAAAATGCTGTTTTCCAGTATTTAAACTGTCATATTCATGTTTCTGTCGTGTATAATAGCTAATGTTGGTGAAAGCAAGATAAAAATGCTGTTTTAAGCATGCAAAAGCATACAAAACATCGTTTTCAAGTACTTAAACTGTCATATTCATGTATATGTCGTGTGTAATGGCTTATGTTTGCAAAATCAAGATAAAATAGCTGTTTTCAGCTTGCAAAAACATACAAAATGCTGTTTTCAAGTATTAAAATTGTCATATTCATGTTTCTGTCGTGTATAATAGCTAATGTTGGTGAAAGCAAGATAAAAATGCTGTTTTAAGCATGCAAGAGCAAACAAAACACCGTTTTCAAGTATTTAAACTGTCATATTCATGTATATGTCGTGTGTAATGGCTTTTGTTTGCAAAATCATGTTGAAATAGCTGTTTACAGCTTGCAAAAACATACAAAATGCTGTTTTCAAGTTTTTAAACTGTCATATTCATTTTTCTGTCGTGTATAATAGCTAATGTTGGTGAAAGCAAGATAAAAATGCAGTTTTAAGCATACAAAAGCATACAAAACACCGTTTTTAAGTATTTAAACTGTCATATTCATGTTTCTGTCGTGTATAATAGCTAATGTTGGTGAAAGCAAGACAAGAATGCTGTTTTAAGCATGCAAAAGCATACAAAACTCCGTTTTCAAGTATCTAAACTGTCATATTCATGTTTCTTTCGTGTATAATAGCTAATGTTGGTGTAAGCAAGATAAAAATGCTGTTTTAAGCTTACAAAAGCAAACAAAACACCGTTTTTAAGTATTTAAACTGTCATATTCATGAATATGTCGTGTGTAATGACTTATGTTTGCAAAATCAAGATAAAATAGCTGTTTTCAGCTTGCAAAAACATACAAAATGCTGTTTTCAAGTATTTAAACTGTCATATTTATGTTTCTGTCTTGTATAATAGCTAATGTTGGTGAAAGCAAGATAAAATTGCAGTTTTAAGTATGCAAAAGCATACAAAACACCGTTTTCAAGTATTTAAACTGTCATATTCATGTATATGTCGTGTGTAATGGCTTATGTTTGCAAAATAAAGATAAAATAGCTATTTTCAGCTTGCAAAAACATAGAAAATGCTGTTTTCTAGTATTTAAATTGTCATATTCATGTTTCTGTCGTGTTAAAAAGCTAATGTTGGTGAAAGCAAGATAAAAATGCTGTTTTAAGCATGCAAAAGCATACAAAACACCGTTTTTAAGTATTTAAACTGGCATATTCATGTTTCTGTCGTGTATAATAGCTAATGTTGGTGAAAGCTAGACAAGAATGCTGTTTTAAGCATGCAAAAGCATACAAAACTCCGTTTTCAAGTATTTAAACTGTCATATTCATGTATATGTCGTGTGTAATGGCATATGTTTGGAAAATCAAGATAAAAATGCTGTTTTAAGCATGCAAAAGCATACAAAACACCGTTTTTAAGTATTTAAATTGTCATATTCATGCATCTGTCGTGTATAATAGCTAATGTTGGTGAAAGCAAGATAAAAATGCTGTTTTAAGTATGCAAAAGCATACAAAACACCGTTTTCAAGTATTTAAACTGTCATATTCATGTATATGTCGTGTGTAATGGCTTATGTTTGCAAAATCAAGATAAAATAGCTGTTTTCAGCTTGCAAAAACATACAAAATACTGTTTTCAAGTATTAAAACTGTCATATTCATTTTTCTGTTTTGTATAATAGCTAATGTTGGTGAAAGCAAGATAAAAATGCTGTTTTAAGCATGCAAAAGCATACAAAACTCCGTTTTCAAGTATTTAAACTGTCATATTCATGTATATGTCGTGTGTAATGGCTTATGTTTGCAAAATCAAGATAAAATAGCTGTTTTCAGCTTGCAAAAACATACTAAATGCTGTTTTCAAGTATTTAAACTGTCATATTTATGTTTCTGTCGTGTATAATAGCTAATGTTGGTGAAAGCAAGATAAAAATGCTGTTTTAAGCATACAAAAGCATACAAAACACCGTTATTAAGTATTTAAACTGTCATATTCATGTAT
The DNA here is from genome assembly GCA_963942605.1 of Poecilus cupreus. NCBI lineage: Eukaryota > Metazoa > Arthropoda > Insecta > Coleoptera > Carabidae > Poecilus > Poecilus cupreus. The sequence continues at coordinate 1,794 of CAWWDY010000749.1, read as the reverse complement.
ATGTCGTGTGTAATGGCTTATGTTTGCAAAATCAAGATAAAATAGCTGTTTTCAGCTTGCAAAAACATACAAAACACCGTTTTCAAGTATTTAAACTGTCATATTCATGTTTCTGTCGTGTATAATAGCTAATGTTGGTGAAAGCAAGATAAAAATGCTGTTTTAAGCATACAAAAGCATACAAAACACCGTTTTTAAGTATTTAAACTGTCATATTCATGTATATGTCGTGTGTAATGGCTTATGTTCGCAAAATCAAGATAAAATAGCTGTTTTCAGCTTGCAAAAACATTCAAAATGCTGTTTTCAAGTATTTAAACGGTCATATTCATGTTTCTGTCATGTATAATAGCTAATGTTGGTGAAAGCAAGATAAAAATGCTGTTTAAGCATACAAAAGCATACAAAACACCGTTTTCAAGTATTTAAACTGTCGTATTCATGTATATGTCGTGTGTAATGGCTTATGTTTGCAAAATCAAGATAAAATAGCTGTTTTCAGCTTGCAAAAACATACAAAATGCTGTTTTCAAGTATTTAAACTGTCATATTCATGTTTCTGTCGTGTATAATAGCTAATGTTGGTGAAAGCAAGATAAAAATGCTGTTTTAAGCATGCAAAAGCATACAAAACTCCGTTTTCAAGTATTTAAACTGTCATATTCATGTATATGTCGTGTGTAATGGCTTATGTTTGCAAAATCAAGATAAAATAGCTGTTTTCAGCTTGCAAAAACATACTAAATGCTGTTTTCAAGTATTTAAACTGTCATATTTATGTTTCTGTCGTGTATAATAGCTAATGTTGGTGAAAGCAAGATAAAAATGCTGTTTTAAGCATACAAAAGCATACAAAACACCGTTATTAAGTATTTAAACTGTCATATTCATGTATATGTCGTGTGTAATGGCTTATGTTTGCAAAATCAAGATAAAATAGCTGTTTTCAGCTTGCAAAAACATACAAAATGCTGTTTTCAAGTATTTAAACTGTCATATTCATGTTTCTGTTTTGTATAATAGCTAATGTTGGTGAAAGCAAGATAAAAATGCAGTTTTAAGCGTGCAAAAGCATACAAAACACCGTTTTCAAGTATTTAAACTGTCATATTCATGTTTCTGTCGTGTATAATAGCTAATGTTGGTGAAAGCAAGATAAAAATGCTGTTTTAAGCATACAAAAGCATACAAAATACCGTTTTCAAGTATTTAAACTGTCATATTCATGTTTCTGTCGTGTATAATAGCTAATGTTGGTGAAAGCAAGATAAAAATGCTGTTTTAAGCATACAAAAGCATAGAAAACACCGTTTTTAAGTATTTAAACTGTCATATTCATGTATATGTCGTGTGTAATGGCTTATGTTTGCAAAATCAAGATAAAATAGCTGTTTTCAGCTTGCAAAAACATTCAAAATGCTGTTTTCAAGTATTTAAACGGTCATATTCATGTTTCTGTCATGTATAATAGCTAATGTTGGTGAAAGCAAGATAAAAATGCTGTTTAAGCATACAAAAGCATACAAAACACCGTTTTCAAGTATTTAAACTGTCGTATTCTGTATATGTCGTGTGTAATGGCTTTTGTTTGCAAAATCAAGTTGAAATAGCTGTTTACAGCTTGCAAAAACATACAAAATGCTGTTTTCTAGTATTTAAATTGTCATATTCATGTTTCTGTCGTGTTAAAAAGCTAATGTTGGTGAAAGCAAGATAAAAATGCTGTTTTAAGCATGCAAAAGCATACAAAACACCGTTTTTAAGTATTTAAACTGGCATATTCATGTTTCTGTC